>JAJQXH010000086.1:770000-1042500 GCA_022343465.1 Oscheius sp. G VE-2021 | reverse complement strand
ACCTTTTAGCTTAGTTCTTGAAATTTGCAAACAGTGTTGCGAATTAGAATAATATAAAAATTCAATTCCATTTATTAACTTATTGGCTTCTGTTCCACTATAAATAACATTTACCTAATTTACAACTGAAATATGTGATTTTATCCTTCTTAAAATTTCCACATGCCTAGTGTAAATTAAAATTACACATGCTAATAAAATTTCAATAGCACAACTGAACTCAATTTAAGGGTTTTGCAAGGGTCCATTACAACATGAAAATGAAGATTTATTTCATAGGGGGGCGCAACATTGGGCTCACCTTACCAAAACTGTTAAATGAAATGTCGTTTAGGATTTTTTTATTACCGTTTTCGTAAAAATCCACTCTCGAGATATAAAACACGAAGTTGTTCACAAAAAAACACAAAAAAACCAAAAGGGTTCAAGTTTTCCAATGCTTCAGTAAACTGGTTAGTCAATATTGTATTTTAAATATTGTTTTTTAACTTTTTTTTTCTCAGTGTGGACTAAATGTTAAATAAACAACTAAAAATAAATTTTTTTTCATGTTCCCTTATTCTTCAAGGAAACTTAAAATAGATACATCACATCGTTCATTCTCCACTTGTATTATCTTATTCGAAAATTTGTTAATGTTGCTTTCATTTAATTAGTAAAGAGTTTTTTTTTTCAAATCTTTCATGTTCAAATTTTTTATTGTTTCAAAGTTACATAGTGGTTTCCTAAATATTTCCTAGACGCTATAGTTTGATCGTAGTAAACTTTGCGGTTTCATGAAGCCCAACTGTTTTCATTAAAATTCAATACAATTCTTCAGGTACTTGCAACCCTCCAAGCCGAAATGGACACAGTTACAAGTAAAACTCGCCAATTGACACTCTCAGACAAGCCAAACACTCCATTTCTAAACGCCGTAATTAGCGTAAAACTCAAATTTCTATAAATAAAACAGGTATTTAAATTCAGGAAACCCTCCGTGTATCTTCAATAGCTCCGATCAATGCATGGAGAGAGGCTTCAGAAGACGTCGTAGTTGGATCTTTCACGATTCCAAAAGGAACCGCCATTTCTGCCCAATTGTCTGTTTTAATGGCTGATGAAAAACGTTTCGAGGAACCAGAAAAGGTGAATTTAAATTAATAAAAAAAGCTTTTACTTTAAACTTTTTGCTCAAATGTTTAGCGCTGCCCTGAAACAGTTGACTGATGTGGCAAAAAAAAGGAATTCTAAAATTGGAAAACAATAATTCGAAATTTTCAAAGTTCACTTCCAGTACAAAAACAAAGCTTCCAATTTTTGAATACTCTACGTGCTACATCGAAACAGTAGAGTGATACAGCAAAAAAGGTTTTAAAATTTTGAAAAAAATTTAATTTTAAAATTCAAAATCAATTTTCAGTTCGACCCTTGGCGCTTCTTAAAGTCGGATGTTGATCAATTCGTTGTTCCATTTGGAATGGGAAAAAGGTCTTGTCTTGGAGAGGCGTTGGCCAGAGCTGAACTATATTTGGTAAGTTTTGTAATTTTGTATTATTTTAACAAATTACTCTTAAAATGGAATTTTTTTGTGTTTTTTTAGATAATCGGCAATCTTGCTTTGTCTTATGACTTCAAAGCTGATCCTGAATACCCTTCTTCTATGGAAGCTGCCTCAGAGAAATCGACTGTTCGAAGGGCTAAAAGATATCGGTTGAATGTTTCGAAGCGTGTTTAAGTTGACTTTTTAATTGAATAAAAAAATTTTATTGAATATAAAAATCTAAAAGTTTACAATACTTCAAAAAGAAAGGATCGTGAGAAGAAAACATTGATCGGAGAGAGCAAGACACACTTATGTACACCCAGTAAAACAGTTGACCAAAATAGTTTTAGTCATTTTTTGTGGATTTTGTTGTTTTCACATTTTAAATTTAAATCACATGTTTCAAACTATAGGAATAATACTTCGGTGTATGTTTCTTATAGTTCAGATTTCAGTTTCTTTTCAGCTTCTTCAAAAATTTTGACTGTGAATCTTCATACCAAATGCTCCGCTCATTTAAAAAAACCCAAAGGACCCCAATTTTTCCAGAACTCTTTTTTTTAAACTAGGGTAAACGATAAGGAGAATATTTTCTACAGAAATGCAACGACGAAGCGATTTTAAACGTTTTACTTTTCTTTGATGGTCTTTGATGATTTTAAAAGTTTTCTGAAAAGGCTTATTGTTTGTAAAAGTAACTAACTAATAAAGAAAATGAACCTGAGTATATAACAATTTTTATCTTTTAGGATAGCTATCTGTTTCAGATCCGATTTACAATAACTTCTGCGTGTAGAAGTATGTCGCAACACACTTTCTATGTAGGGGAATGGATAAACGATTATTAATTAAATTTTAAACGGCAAAACGTTTCTACTTTAAAGGCGATCAGGACCATGTAACAAATTTAAAGATTAAGCAAAGTTATTAAAAATTTAACGAAACATGGCATTGACACATGGCACATTTGAACGAAAAACCGCAAAATACATTTATTATTTTTTTTTATATTTCAAATAGTTTTTCAATGTTTCGACAGCTGCGTGTGTGTCTGATTTCACACATAATTTTCTTTTATCTTTATTTCTTAAAACACATCCTAAAACGTTCTTGTAAACAAAACATAAAGTCATGTGGCAAAGTCATGTCAATCTTTCACTGGTATCAGATCAGTCCAAATGCAAAATTAATTTTGATAACAACAACATCATGAAAACACATTGAGAATCGAATAAAAGGCCTAACTAAATCAATAGCAAAGCAGAGATCTCAAAGTCAGTGAGGTAAAAAGTAGTTGAGATCGAAGGTAGATTCTTACTTGTTCCCTATCATTTCGTACTTCTTGTTGTAATACCTGGTCATTGCATTATCCTAAATGTCTTTTTAACCACTTTTATGTGATTTTCAAACCTTCGCGATTTGAGCCTGAAGGGCCTCGATCTGAAGGAGCTCCAATTCAGTTTTTCCGCTAGGAATTGGCTTCTTGTTTTGAGAAAGAGGAGACACATTTTGCGCCGGCTGATGTTTAGGGACCATGGTTTTCGGAGGATGATGGGGGTAGGAGGATATTCCATGCAGATCTGAATTTGAAGATATGTAGAGTTATTTTCGGCCTATTGATTGAAGCCAAATTTATTTTGGTATAAAATTTGAATAGTTTAAATAGGAATGACCGCGTAAAACATTTTTTTCCCGATTTTGAGGAAAAAGTCTAGATCTCTTTCCCAGGATTCCGAAATACCCCTTTCACCCATTTTTGATCAAAATAAATCGATTTAGGAGTCCTTGAAATTTTGCTAAAATTGTAGTTTGATTAGCCGCCAACTCTGCGTCTCCCCATTTTACACACTCTCTCGCCCACTCTAGCCGTGTTTACGTGCGGCAAACGCGTAAAACGGCCGTGTAAACGCGCCCCCTTTGCAGTCCAAATCATATAAAAGGGATATGTTTCAGAATCGTGGAAACGATATCTATTTGATGAAATAATTGTAAAAAGGCATTGATAAAATAAATTTTACGGGGTGTTTTTGCCTTTTGTTTGTCCCTTACGGTCCCTTAATCCGCAAGAATAGGGGATTTTAATTTCAAAATATACGGGCTCAGTAGTCAGTTATGAACAATTGTTTCGACTCACCCGCGTTGTGGCGCTCCATTTTCTGAATCTTCTGAACCGGAAAACCAAGAATTTCCATCAGATTCTCCTCAATAGGCAGGTCTGATTCTGGATAATGAGGCCTCTTCATGACATCTGGAACATTCGCTTTGGTTTCCAAAAGTTAGAGTTGTTTTACCTCTGTTGGAAACAGAATTCTTGGGTCCTAGAAATCCCAATTTTCCCATCAAAACATTATCAACTCCCTCATCCGAAATGTTCTGAAGAAGAATGTTAGAAAAGCGAGAGAGAGAGAGAGAAAGAGAGAGAGAGAGAGAAAGAGAGAGAGACAGAGACAGATGTATCAACAAACCTGGCGATGGTCAGAATACTTGGACACTTGTGGTACGCGATGGACATTTTGGGATCGGAACGTCAGTGGAGGACCTTCTTTAACCTACAAAAAACACTTGAATGTTTCATTTTTAAGACAAAAATCATACCTGAACTGAGAAGTGGACTCCACTGTCTGGGCTTCTGGATGACGGTTGGTTCTGCATGTCTATAAATGCATTTTAAGAAATCCGTAAATTAGCTAAGATCATGTAGTTAAAAACAGAGAACAACAAAATTTTAAATGCTCATATCTTACGTGTGATCGAGGAACTATTGCATCTAGTTACAACTTGGTAAGTGCAAATATTGAAACATACAAATAGGAAAAAAATTAAAATTGCAAAAGTGATTTTTTGTGTGAAACCAAATGAATTGTTTCAAAAATTGTATTACCACAAATGAGATAATTTATAAAAAATATAGAAAAATCCTATTAAAAAAAGAAAGTTTTAAAACATTAGTTTTTTTTTCCTAAAGTTTAACAGTTTTTGTGAATTTCTGTGTCATTACTGCATGAAACACATGAGAAAGTATAAAAAAAGTTCACAATTTGAAATTAAAAACTGCACTTTTGCCAAATTTGTCACTTAATGTTGAAAAATAGCTAAATTTGTAATTTAAATCATAATAAATCATCAATTCATAACAATTGTTTTTCTTATTTACCTTTTAAAAACTTTAAAAACTAAATAAGAAGACCAATTGTGTTAAATATTAGGAACGTGAAAAAAATTTTTTACGGCTAAAATGAAAAAAGCTGGAAAAATTCTTTTTGGAAAGTGTAATGATAACACTTAAACCCAATTTCGATTTTTTTTAAAAGTATAAATGGGTTCTAACATATAAAAATGATTAAAGTAATAAAATATCTGTGAGAAGAGGCGCGGCACTTGGCAGCGGGGAGATTTGTGCGTTCAAAAGAGGGCATCTGTTGAGAAAAATCGATTATTGGCTGCGTAATGAGCGTCTCAGGTCAGCCACGCGCACTGATCTCTTTTAGGGGGGCTGTGGCGAGAAAGCGAACAGATGTCCCTTCGGAAACCCTGCACTAACTATAATTAGACAGTTATGTTGTGGAATTCAGGGAGTACGTTATGCTTAGGAGAAATTCATTTGAGTAGTTTGGGGCCCTCTCCAAAAAAAAAGAAAAAAATTACTTTTGGTATTTTCTAGAGTATTAGATCCAACCTATTGGTGAGACCCCTTCATAAATTTGGTAAATGCAAAAGTTGCATCATTCGATTGAACTAACTTTCAATTTTAATTTAAAACTTAATTATTTAGGGCTTAAAACCATGCTTCATAAATTTGAAGTTTGAAAAACAAAGACTTTCTTGAATTTTGTTTTCAGTGGAATATTGCCATCCAAAATGAAACATTTGAACGAAAAGTAGACTTTTTGTAAATTTCTAATTTTGTTAAAAGAATTTCCAAAAGAGTTTTTTTAATAAAACTGTAATGTGGTTTGTAATTTGAATTCGTGCTGATGGTGCGTGGAAAATAAGTGGCGCATATTTGACCTATCTTAATGGCGCACCTGGAAATTTTTTAAAACTTGGTTTCTAGTTATTCCCACAATATGTTAATTTATAATTGACTTTTTGGTTTTTCGCAATGCTGGTAAATGCAAAAGTTGTAACATTCAACTAAACTATTTTTCGATTTTTCAACCACTTTCTTTTATTTGATATTGCAGAGAATAACAAACTAAGAAATACGTTAGTAATATTCAAGCAACAGTAGCAAAATCATAAAGTGGTGTTTTCAGTAATATGTTTTATTCCAAACTGAAAGATTGGAATGATAACAGATTTTTTTTGTTTTTATTTTTTTAAGTGGTCGGTAGACAAGGTTGGTGCTGTTGCTGTGGTTAACCAAAGTAGCGCCTATCGGCCACAAAAATCGATTATGATTTTACTATTTGACCTATCCTTAATTGCGCACCTGGTCTTAATGGGGTTATACACATTCGCCACACATTATCCATTGCTGCTTAATTAGCTAATTACAGAACGTTTATTAAGGGACCTGTGAAAAAATTTTGAAAAAGCACAAAGAAGCAATATTCGATTGAAAAATACTTTAATAATCCTTCTATTTGAAAAAAAAAATTTTGAGAAAAATGTAAAAATTGGGTGTTTTGGTTCGTATTTGAACCATTGAGGCACAATGAAATGAAACTTTCTAATTTCAGTTTTCCAAAATTTAAACTTATCCTTCAAGTTTTATAAAGAGAATTGGGCGAAGACAGTCAAATGCGTGTCTATCGGCGGCGGCTTTTTGTGCGCTAAACGAAGGGGTCACAACACGCAAAAATCGATGATGTTCTCCTTAATTAGCCTATATAAAACGCGGGTACTTGGTCTTTTATATGGTCAGGGGTCCTAATGAAAACAAATTGATAAATTAAATTTTTAAGATTTTAAATGGGTTAAAACGAAATTTCTTGAACTAATGCGAGATCAGTTGGAACCTAGGAACAATTAACAAAGAAACACCCCATTGATCTATGACTGATTAGTAACATCGCTCAAATGTTTGAAAGCAAAATTGCAACATTCGACTCAACTGACGATAAAAGCAAAATGATTTTTATAAGATTTTCTAAATCGAACTTTCAGTCACGTCGCAGAAGAATTGGCATGAATTGGCTTACAAAAAAATTACATGAGAATAAAGAGGAAATTCCACATATTTATTTTTATATATTTTGGGTTTTCGCAAAATTTTTGTTGCCCGCGAAACCGTGCGCTTGAAACTTAAACTGAAACTAACGATTCTTACTGAAATGTGAAAAAGACAAGTACTAAATTATGAAAAATTATAATCTTTGGGACTTATAGAGAGAAAAACATTTTTTTAATGTTTTTCTGAAGTTTTGTACTTGAAACACTGAAAGATTCTTTTTAAAAAGACTACTTTATTGAAACAAGACTACTATTAGACTTCTTTACATCATGCATCTGATTCTGAAACATTTGAAAATACAGGTCTCCTTGGTGACTGGCATTGATCGATAAATGTTCCCCAGTTGTGCTTTGTAAAACAGTAGGGGATGTTTCTCTTCGACATAGGAACTTATGGATCTAAAATAATAAATGTTGTAAAGTTGTAAATATAAAAATACCATTGATTTTAATTCTCGTTGCCAAACTTGCACATGAAGGACGCAAACAATTGGGACTATGAAGCCGTACCTGAAAAGTCAAATAATGTATCTGGTGTGTGTGTGTGTGTGTGTGTGTGAGTGTGTGTGTGTGTGTGTGTGTGTGTGTGCGTGTGTGTGTGTGTGTAATTATTTGAAACTCACGCAACGCAAATGAAGTTAAAAATGATGTAGGCAACTATCAAAATCTTGGGATCCACGTTTATAAAATCCAGTACCAAAGTTGTCGCACAAGCAAGTGTGAAAAGAAAAATAAGAAGTTGGATATTTGCTAAGAGCTAGAAACATTTTTTTTTTCGTTTGCGAAGTCATATTGCCTTACCTCGGACGTTTTGATATTCTCTGCTATTTGAAACCTTTCACTGAGGGAATAATTGTTTCCACCCGGGGCGTTGAGGGTTTTTCTAAACGAAAAACTGATTTTTTTAAAATCATTTAGATATGGAAATTTTAAAAAGTTAAAATAAATTTAGCAAAACATTTTAGTATCGCATTTTTTTTCTCGAATTTCACAAATTGAAATTTTTGTATGTTTTAAATTTATTTTCTACTTTTACCACATTCTTCCACTATTTCAATCCAAAATTGCAGCAGTTTAACATTGAAAGACAATCAATTAACTGTGAACACTAAGCAAATTAAAAATTGGTGAAACATTGCAAAAAAACTTATTTTTTAGTTAAAAAAAAACAACAAAATTACAAAATAAATAATATAAAAAAGAGTTTCATGTAAATTTAGAATATCAGTTTTATCATGAACTTGCAAATAACATTGATTGCAGATTGCACAAATAAACTAAAAAAATAGAATTAATGTGATTATTAAAAGTTGGCTGCAACATTGAGACGAGTTTTTTTTTTTAATTTTTTAAATGCAAAAATAATTGGATTTGTTTCAATAAAATGAGTTGCTTTTTGTATTTTTTCTTGCAAATTACCTTATAAACAAATTTAAAACACTGGAGACACATTAAATTTTACTCAATTTTATTGAAATCGCATTTTCTTAAATGTTGCTTTAAAACAAAAACATTTTTAAAACCAAGTAATTTACCTGTGCAGCCTGACGTTATAATTGGTGTTGATCAGTAATCCCACAAATCCGATTGTATTTACTAGCATAACTGTTATTAATGTTGGGAGCAGTGGAATATGTTCTTGAAAGTTTATTCGGTTAAAATTTGAATTAAAATTAACCTGTAACAAAAAGCCAATCACAAATTACTGTAAGAGTCAGAAGGGATCCAATTGCAGTCGCTGGAATCCAAAGTCTCATCTTTTTCTCGTAGTCTTTGAGGTAATAAGAGGCCCAGTACCTGGAAAATTTTCCGTCTTTGCTGATTTTATTTTGCGTGGT
Organism: Oscheius sp. G VE-2021; assembly: GCA_022343465.1. Taxonomy (NCBI): domain Eukaryota; kingdom Metazoa; phylum Nematoda; class Chromadorea; order Rhabditida; family Rhabditidae; genus Oscheius; species Oscheius sp. G VE-2021. The sequence goes on along the minus strand of JAJQXH010000086.1, from coordinate 1,033,962 downwards.
TTTGCCATATCACTCCAATGTTTCATTGCCGACAAGGTTTGACTATTGACAACTGCATTACATTTGTTTCACCTTTTTTGAAGTTTTTATACAAAATTTTCGCCGAGTAAACCTAAATATTCAATTTTTCAAAATTTACGAATTTGAATGTTTCAACATTTGCTTAAAAAGAACTGAATTTTAAAAAAATGTTCGTCCATTTAAGAACGGTAGTTCTACAATTTAATATATTTTAAATGAAACTAACCTCTCGAAAAGAAAACAGGGTAACACGAAGAAGGATAAAAAGTGACAGCCAGTTCTTATGTAGTTTGCAACTAGAACGACTCCGGGATCTGAAAACATTCTACTTATAAAAATCTTACAATCAATAATTTTTATTATGTTAGTGTCTACTTTATTTTGTCTTTTTTATTATCCAGTTGCTAAATAAATTACAAAAAAATAAGAAATTAAACTGATGTTACATAACATTAGTTATAAACTTTTAAAATTTTGCCTACTCTTGCCAATATTGCTTTTTTTCAAGACAGCTTACATTACATGTTTTGTATTTTTTAAAAGTTTTTTTTTATTTAAAAAAAAACAACGGTGCAAGAGCAAGATATACATGTTTTATAGAAATTAAAAAAAACTAATTTTGTCATAAAATTTAGGCGCATGTTTTGTGTTTGCCTTATAAAAATCCACAAATGCCGAAAGGTAGTTTACGCGAAATTTCTTTTTGAATGTGTACAATCAATACTCACCAATTCCATTATCCATCAATTGATCGATAATCAACACCAGTCTTGAAGCACAAGAAAATATATATTGTGATGAATAAACCATTACAATGAGGTTGGCGTTCCAATGAAAAAGTCTGTGTTTCGTATTCAAAATGGAAGTTAAAGCTGCAGGAATTAGGCTGGAATTGATTTTTAGAAGATTAAAATAAAATAAAATATTTACCTTAGAAACATTAAAAAGATTTCGATCCAGCAGATTACAGTAATCCCAATTTCCCAGTCCTGTTCGTCCACTATTTTGGGCATTATGGAGGCAATGAAGCGCATTTTCTGAAGCAAAAAATTCAATTGTGAAAGAAGAAGAAAAAATAAGTTAAAGAATAAGGTTTAAAACCGCTAAATCAATGTTACAGCCCTAAATATTTGTTTTTATTCTAGTTAGGCAAATAATTTGTTGTTATTCATTTTTCATTCTACGGTTTCTACCACAAACGATTTTATTTCAAAGAAAAAGAACAATTTGAAACATGAAAATGTAAATTTTTTGAAATGCCGAAAACCCGTTTTTCTGATTCAATTAATCTTTTTTTCTTAAAATATTACTTAACCATTAGAAACCCCCATTTGCGCGCTGCGCGGTGGTTTGATTCCTCTCAGCTGCCTGAAATGGCGACGTCTCCCGTCGGCCGTATACCGTTTTGTTACGGAAGAACCGGTAAAGCTACATGCACCAAAGTTGGCACAGCTGTTGCAACTATTAGTCGCTCGGTGGGCGCCAACTTTCAGCCAATTTAATTAAAAAATAAAGGAAAGCGGGAGAAAAAACCGCTTTTCAACAGGCAGCGCGGCACCCTCTTGGTGTAATGGTGCACACATTGGACTCCAAATCTCACGACCAAAGTTCGAATCCCGCTTTAGGCAATCGTTTTTGCTTGTTAACATAAAACGTCTCCATAGAGTTTCAAATGTTAATTTGTTATTTTCAGCCTATAACTTTTTTGTCGTTTGTTGGCAAGCGACCTCTTGGGCCACCTTCCCGGCGTTAGTTTTGAGGTTCAATTTGAGTGGCTCTATATATAAATGAAATAAAAATATTTGTGATTAGTTATTATTATTCAAAGAATAATTATAAAAAGAGAACAATTCATGCGTGAAAAAGCGAACCGCAAACAGAGTGGGTGGTTTTATTCCTCATCGTATAAAAAGAGAACAATACAAATGTTAGAATGCTATAAAAAGAGAACAATAGATATTCAACTTGGCGAACTTTTCAAATCAACAAAACCACCTCTGGCCATTGCATAATGTTATGTTAGCCGCAAATTTTGCCATTGCTCATGCCACGTCAATCGGTTCGGCTTAATTTCAATTGAAGATATTATGCCAGAGTTGGTTTTGGGGATTTGAAAAGTTCGCCAAGTTGAATATCTATTGTTCTCTTTTTATCGCATTCTAACATTTGTATTGTTCTCTTTTAATACGATGAGGAATAAAACCACCCACTCTGTTTGCGGTTCGCTTTTTCACGCATTTAAATAATGGAATGGTGCTGCAAAACTGCATGATATTTGTCAGGCAAATAATTAGCTGTTGACTTTTTAGTTTCGCCGATTCTACTGCAATCGATTTCACTTTGAAGGATTAAGAACAATTTGAAACATGTAAATGTCAAACTTTTTCAAACTTTTCAAATGGCTTTTCAACTGGAACTAAAAATTAAAAATTCTCGTTTAGATTTTATATATTTTCTTAAATTTTATATATTTGCTTAAAATTTCATTTATATCTCAATTGGGTTAAAAAGTTGAGCGGACAATAATTTGTCCTTAAGCAAATTTATTTGCGCAAATTAGTATACGTTTCTGTTTTCAACTAACAGCGTGTCTATGTTTAGCAACTGCTGACGTCGTGTCTGAAGAAACACCTGCGGTTTATTAACTTTATTTTGTATAAACCTGTTATAAAATCTGGTTTACAAAAGAATTTAAGCATTTCTCGAAGAGCAGAAGAGAGAAATCAAAACAGTTTATCTTAAACTTTGTTTAAGAAACAAATGCAACATTCACATGAAAAGCATTTAATTTTTATTTGAAAATATCATTTTTTCTACATTTTCCAAATGTCTTAATTAGTTTTAGCTGGTTTTTAGTATTTGAAATCAGTATTTCATAGTTACAAATTTTTAATGATTTACATATGTTATTGATATTTAATGTTTAAATAAGAATTAAATCTTTTCCAAATATTTAACGAATAAAGAGTCTTCCAAAAATGTAAGCAGACATTGAAAGGAGAAAAGCTAGTTTACTTAAATTTTACATCTTTTCTATTCTAAATTTTTCTGTTCTAGAATTCATTTTCATACAGAATGTACGTTTTAGACTGAAACTTTTAGTGAAAGCATGAGTGCCATTTACAAGATAGTTAGAGTTTACTACGGCGATAATGTTTTACCCATTCAACTTTTGACATAAGAAAGAACTGCAACATTGACATAAACACACTACAAAAATTCAAGCAAGTTTTTTTTAAACTTAATGCAAATTGATAATTTTCATAGAAAATCACAAAATTCGGTGTTTTACAGCATTGAATAAATGTTCCATCTTTCCTATTCATTGTCTAAAAGTTTCCTCTTTCCATTTCTTCGATTTGTTTGTCAAAACAATGTTTCATATCTTCTACTGACCTTCTAAAAAAACTTGAAATTATCCATACTGCTTCTACTTCATCTTCAGTTACATCAAAAATGCATATATTTGAATTTTTTTTAAAAAAAAAGCGAATTACTGCTTTTTGCTAAATAAATGTTACGTTTTTCTTTAATATTTCTGAAAACGTTGTAGCATTGTGATAGAAATAACTGTGAACAAAACCAAAGTTACAGAAAAGCAATGTGCACCATGGGAATTTAATCATGCCAGCCTATCAGCCATAAAATCAGATTTATAGTTCTGTACGGACCAAGATCTTTGGCTAAAAACATGGTTACAAAGAATTAGAAGAACGAGCGTCAGGAAGTTTTGTTTTGCCTAACAGCGTGGTTTGAAAATGAAAAGTAATGTACTAAGAAGGGTATGAAATAGCCATATAACCTTAATAGCTTAGAAATTGACAAAAATCTAAATAATAGAATTTTTAAAAATTAAAGTGGACAGACAGGATTTCCTTTTTTATACAATAGCCACTGAATTTAGAGCTATTTTAAAAACACGTTGGTCTGACAATATTGCGGCGACTTTTGTTGTTTTGGTTTAGGACAAAAGTGTAACATTGACGTAAACATGACTACATTTTTTGAGATTTAATTAAAATATCATTTTTTATAAAGAAAAAGATTAAAACAAAACAGTTAACAATATTTTAACAATGTTTCGCTTTCTTTGGCAGAATGTTTTTGTTGTTGAAAAACTTTTCCAATTTGTTCAAGTTTGCTAAATGTTTTGACCGTACAAAAAGATTTAGTTGTTTTAACAATTGTTATTTATACAAATGTGTTGTTGAAAAAATAAAAATCCTAGAAAAAATATTATAACAAAAAATTGTTTTCCCATTTCCTTTACGCTATTGCTAAAACACATTGAAAAAAAACACGTATTTGATGTGTCAACTTTAAAAAAATATAATTTCGTTAAAACCAAAGTTTGTTTGTTTCCAATTTCAATAAAAAAAATTTATTTTAACTTGACTACAAGAACTGCTTGTCCTAGGAACAAAAATGAAACAGCTGATTACTCAGTTCAGAAGGCGTCTCGAGCAGGTGCTCACAAGTCTAATTCGTTCGAAGAACGCGCACTTGAAATTGAAACCGGGTAATAAATTTATGCTCGGAATTGAAAAACTTGATTGAACACAAAGAGGGAAGTTTCAAGAATCATTTAGGTGTTCTTAACAAAGTTAGATACTTTATGTAGTTGTTTCAATTGTTGAACTTAGATTGTGGTTCTGGGTAAGATGGGGAGCAAAAACTTTATAATTTAAGCTTCTTTTAAATTATGTATTTAAATTTAAGTACCGTGAATGTTACACGACTTCAGCAAACGGTTGGAAAAACAGGGCAGACTGATATTTCCAGAATCGTATGTGTTAACAAAAGCGCCGCCATTCATTAAAATATAACCTAGTTTTAACTTTAAAAAAAACTAAACTTTGAAGTTAAAACTTCAGCAAAAAACAAAGTAAAACATTCAAACCCTTTCAATCTTTAAATGGTTTATTACAATTAAAAAGTAGCGGTAAAAGAGATGTTTAAATTAATTTCCATTTTTGTCAAAGAGTGAAATTATTTGAATACAGCATGGTAAATGTTTTAAAACAAATGTTAAAACACAGAACCGTGTCAAAGTCCGGCTGAGTGGGTGATGTTTGATTAATAGGGGAACCCTTCGGAGAATAGGCAATTACATAGCTATTGACCAATATTCCGAAGAAATTGTCATATTAAAGGTAGTAGTTCCCAGATTATTACATGGTTGGAAATGACGGAACTTTCCAAGTTTAAGGGCGTCAGGAATGAAATCAACGGGACTATGTTAAGAAAAAGTGAAAGAATTTAAAGCTACGTTAGCATTTCTTCTTAATTATTTATTTTTAAGTCATAAAACTGGTAGTTTTTCTGTTTTGTATATAAACCGGGAGAGTATTAAGAGTCTGCCCATTCAATTTTGAAAGCCAATTTGAATTCAATTTTATTAAAGGGCTCCTTTGAAACATTGCTTAATTTTTAAACCTTGCTAAAAACATTCCACTTTTTAAAAAGTTGTTTTATTCTTAAACTTTGTTTAAAAGCGCAGAATTTGTTCCAAGAATTGATTAAAATGCGTTGTAGATTTTTTGTAGATCACAGATTTTCGAAAATTTCGACACAAACGGAATTATGTTTTATGTAGTAAGTTTTAACAGAGTTTATATCCGGTCAATATTTCAACATTATGGCAAATGCTGAAAGTTTTCCCCAAATTGATGACATGAACAATTCAACTGTTCTAATTTGGCAAATTTTTAAAGTTTGCTTGAAATTTTTGTATACATCGCATTTCTGATGATAATGCGATTTTATCAGTTTTCCTTTGTGGCCTATTTTTACCTTGTGTACTATTATATTAAAAAATTTGCATTGTTTTACAGAAATCAATAAGATGAATTATAAGAATTGTTTTAATAATGTTTCAGCACATTTTTGATTAATTGATAACAGTTGAGAAAATTCGTTAAAAGCTGAATGTTGTCGATAATTTAGGTTTCAAAATATTTAAATTTAAAAACGGGTAGATTTTTCGCTTTTCAAAAAATTAAACTACAATCAAAACTCAAGTTGAATTCTGAATTCTGACAGAATGATGATTAATAAAAAAAACAGTTCCCAAGGAACTGAAAAAGAACATGTGATTTAATTGCTGCAGCTCTGCAACACGTGGGATTAGCAGATTTTCACATCAAAAGAAACGCGCTTTTGATTTTGAAAGGATATATTCAATTGAGATTCGCTGAGTTGAAAAAATGTGTCTCTCTAAAAGAAAAAAAAGAGATGATATAAGGGGAACAGAAAACAAAAATTGTGCTTGTAACATTTAATAAGTTTTGATTAAACAAATTTATAAGACATTTCACTGTAGTTTCATATTGTTTTTTTTAAAATTCACATTGCGTTATGGATTTTATCTAACATGTTTTAAACGTCATTCACATGATACGGGAATCTTAAAAATTTAAAAAAAAAAACTTTTAAACAAATATTACCTTCACGTTTCAATCCAGTTTTATATTTCAGATAGTTAGCGTTTACATGATTCTGGTGCCAAAGAAAAGTTTAAAAGTTAAATATTTCTTTTGACAATCCTAGTTTTTTAATGCAAATTTATACCAATGTTATGATGTCGACCTAAGAATTTCCAACGTCCACCTCAAAAGTTAGACAAATATTAGCATTTATTCTCTCTCGCAAACCTAGGATTGTCCCCTTGCTATAGTAAGCGGCGCTATGAGGTTTTTTCATACTAGCTTATCATGTTTCAAAAGAATTTCATGTATAAAACTAAAATAAAGGGTTTAGCATAAAACTGCGCTGCGCCAAAGTTAGACAACCATTTTTGGGCACCTTTTTGGACAAAACTTTTTTCACTTCCATTTTTGTTCAAAACTAAAACTACTTTTTCAGAGTAACTTTTTGCGGCGCATCCAATGGAATGCTTCAAATTTTGATAACTTGAAAAACTTTTCAAAAATGCAGTTTTTTTAAAATTAACCGTACCTTAAGGTTTTATTTTTTAGTTTACTCTGATCACGAATATCTATGTGTGACAGTGCGAAAACTGTAACATATTGAGAAAAGTCAACATTTTGATAAAACGCAAAAATTATCCTCAGGTTGGGTTCCACCGCGAAATGCAGCTAGCAACCATGACCCCATTGCATTATATACTTTTTAATCAGACTTTTAAAACACTGGGGCAGGGTGCAGCTAAAGAATATCTTACTGATATCTGTTTGATAGTTAGATATAATAAGTGGTTTGAGACAATTGATATTATAAAGCCGATAACACTGACACTTAAAGTAGTGTTTTATATCATGTTATTTTTATTTTAATGTCAGAAATTTTGCTTCTGTTTATTCTGTCATTCTGAAAGGAAATACACTCACTTATTATACTTACCATAATAGATGGAATATTCTCAAAAAATTTAACTCTGGAATATCAAAGAAATATTTTTTCTTCCAAAAATATAATTAGAAAATTGATTAAATCTCAATTGCACTCAATTGTGAAGGTTTTCTTACTCGTGTCATTGTTAAAAATCACTTAAAGTTTTTACTCACATTTTTAAGCAGTGTTTTTTTAAATTCTAAATTTCAAATCTAATTTTTGCCTCGAACTCTTCAGCCCGACATTTTGTTTAATATTTTTTTAAAAATGTGACTTAGGACTTTAAAATCAAAATTTGATAAAAACAAATAAGCACATTGCAAAATGTCTTCATTGAAACAACATGTTAATAACTTCAATTTGAAGTTAAAATACTATTCAATAAAATAGTCCAGTGCTTCACTGCTTCTTTTAATTTACGCAGATTCTTTATATGATTACTATTACTAGATTCACTTCATCAATACCTGCTCAATGTTTCAAGTTTACATTTGTCTTTAAAGATTATGCAGTTCACACTAAAAATAAGGTTTACCTTCGTGGCGACAATTACTGGCATTTTGTTAACGTCACTTCCGCTTAATTTCGTCAAGGATAAAATTGATCTGAAAGTAAAATTGACCAAAGATTTAGTAGTTTCTGAAAAGTTGAACTAATGCTTAGACAGATGAGTTCAAAAACTAACTCAAATAATACAAAAAGGAAAGAAGAAAGCGGGCATGAAACTGGTTTGAAAAAGTACTTTTCACCGAAAAATTGCTTCTCGCAAAGATTTCTTTTATTTGGGTTTAGAAGGTTTCTTGTTATGTCTTTTCCAGCAAAGAGGGCACGCCTATTGTGACAGAACACATTTCTGAGAAGAAACAGCATTTAGCAGGTGAAAATGCCGGAAATCGACTTGTCAGCGCCAACTCATTTCATATCCGGGGGTTGGTAATGTTTTTTGTTACGAAAAGGAGATTGGATTATGCGCTATGCGAAAGCTGTTGATCGAGCAGGGAAAACAGGGTGATTGCTGTATTCAGAAGCTGGAAAATTATGATATTATGAAAATTATGTAATTGTATTTAAGAAAATGAGAATTTGAAAACTCTTTAGGAAGAAAAGATTTTTGATAGTTTTATAATCCAAATTGAGGAAAATTTTGTTTTCTGTGTTTCAAATTTTGACATATTGTTCTTTTAAGGAAACATTTGTTTTTTTCACAATGTTTTTTTCACAATGTTGTCGTTTAAAATATTTGTTGTCGAACCTTGAGGCGGAGCCTCGCCTTTAGTAGGAGCATCTACTTTCTTTCACAATGTTTGTCCTCGCTTTCATCCTGTTGTGCCTTTCAGCTCAGGTTTGACATTATCGTTTGCAGTATATTATGTTCGTTTTTAGAAAGTTGAAACTTTTGACCTCAAGTGTGCCATACCATGCGCCATGTACTTCCGATGCGTGGGAGGAACTAACATCCGTCCATCCAACATTGGTCCAAGTGAGATGCTTCCGAAAACGATTGGCTGCAAACTTCCGAGTCGCTGCAATTGCTTCGGATAAAAATGGATATTATGAAAGCAAATAAACATGTGATTATTGTGTTTGGAAGGGATTTTCTTCTTGTGTCTCTTTCTCTCTCTCTCTTTCTCTCTCTCTCTCTCTCTCTCTCTCTCTCTCTCTCTTTCTCTTTCTCTCTCTCTCTCTTTCTCTCTCTTTCTCTTTCTCTCTCTTTCTTTCTCTTTCTCTTTCTCTCTCTCTTTCTCTTTCTTTCTCTCTCTCTCTCTTTCTCTCTCTCTTTCTCTTTCTTTCTCTCTCTCTCTCTTTCTCTTTCTCTCTTTCTCTCTCTCTCTCTCTCTCTCTCTCTCTCTCTCTCTCTCAATCTCTCTGATTCATTCCCTCTATATTCCAATCAATCTGACCACAGATCCGCCAAGATCAAATGACGTGAGATGTGATGGAAACCCGTTGCCGCCGCCCGCAAGAAGCTTCTTTAATGTGACTCATCTCATTCTGCGCCTAAGAAACCGCAATCCTGTTCTTATGTTTACGCCGCAGGGATTACACTCCGGTCTCAGCCGTATTCGCTTATAAGTGAAACACCTGTGTCCAACAGACAGTGTTCTCCTCCAAACCATCTTTCCAACCTGATCTTTCTGATCCACCCAAAGATTTATTTCCTTACCATTCCATTTCTCTTTAGATTCAATTGGTTTTTCGCTTTCCATTTGATTACTATAAGGTACGCTAATCAGTCAAGCAAAAGTTTTAAAACATATAGAATGCATCGATTTTTAAATTTTTGCAATAACTCGAAATTTCACTATTTTCAGATTCTCAATTCGTTTCAATGTTTCTAAACACTTCTTTTACTAGTTCACCTGTTCCGGTTTTTAATATTAACAAGTGTTTCATTTCTAAATTTATGATTCAATTTTAAGAAAATGAGACTTCCTTTCACCACCGCTCAGAAGGATGACCACTACGAGAAGATGGTCGACGAGAACGAAAACAACGAGGCTGAGGAGACCAAGCCCGAGAGCAGCAAGCCCAAGGTCACCGAGGCTATCAAAGAGTGAGTTTTCAAATAACTTAGTTTATTTCTCTTTTGGCGGAATTTTACGTGATTTTACTGGCTTCAAAATCAATAATTGATTTATAAATCCAAATTTCAGGAAAATGGACACCTGCTGCCTGAACCCCAAGAATACCGCTCTGAACCCTAAGAAGTGCTGTGTTCTTCAGACCCCCTGCGCTCAGAAGATCGTCGAGGTCGTCAAGACAAAGTTCACCTAAGAAGCCTTAACTTCCCCTTTCTGTACATTCCATGATTCGAAACTTAATTTTTTGTAAACTTTAAAAACTTTGTAAATGTTTCAATAAAGTTATACAGTTTTCAGAAAAAGCAATCGTATTCAATTTGGACAACTGCTTTGAAACACAAGAATTTTATAGATCTGCTTTCAAAAAAAAGGATAGAACCGTTTGAACATGGTGAATGTACCCGCACTTTTGATAAAAAATTCATGAAACGCAAAAACAATTGAAATAATTTCTCAATTTTTCGACTTAACCAATTTTTCGACAAGTTTTTCAGCACACCAAGAGCTATCGGTCCATTTTTTTATTTTTGAATTTCGTTTGAATTTGAAGAAAGTTACCGTAACCTGGGGTCGCCTACCAGGTAGCAAAAATCGATATTGACCTTTAAAAAAGTTGTAGGCAAAATTGAAGACAATGAATAATTCCTGGTCTGCTCGATTTATGCAGACATTTCCTCATAATAAAATTAAAGGATTAAAAATTTTAATTGTTTATAAACATTTCTTCAATTATTAACACTTAACTTAACAATTAACACGATTGTCGATGTTATTTTTATTTTTATATTTTTGTGAACCTTAAAAGTAAATGTTTCACTAAAATTATAATAGTTTTCAAAAAATTCAATCACATTCAACCTGGACAATTTGTTTTGAAACACAACAATGTTTTAGATCCGCTTTAGTAAAATTTGAGGATTATGCTTTTTAATAATAAATTGTGTTTAAAATTCGAATCGAAAACTCAATTTTTTGAGACGATTTCTGGTTTCCTAGCCAATTTGCCCAATGTGGTTCTATCCATTGTGGCCCCTATTCATCTACCTGGCTTTCCTTCCCTTAGTGTACTGTCACGTACTGAAGCCCCAAGCAGAAGAAAACTGGCCTGTTGGCATGGAAACCTTACTAGCGAAATGAAAGACACCCTCTCAACGGTAAAACCTTGTTGAATATGTTGCTTTTAAACTTTTATAGTTTTTATTTAAAATCTTTGAGTTGAATGAATAGTTTAATTTCAGATAGCTGGGTACGAAATTGACCAAGCGAGGATAGCTCTGGGAAGGGGGGCGGTGAGAAAGGTCAACTACTACGGGGATTATGTAAGTTTTTTTTTTTGAAATATTTAACTAGCTCGGAGATTTTCCATTAAATATTTCAAAAACAAAATAAAATTATTCTTCCGATTCCTTTAAATAAGCCGCGATACATTCTGCTAAAGTTTTTTAAAGTACGTTTTTTCAATAAAAATAATAGATACTAATGAAAATCTTTAAAAATTTGAGTGAGAAAAAGAAACATAATAGCTAGAGATTCCTTTAACATTTGCAATTATGAAGTTGTTAAAAAACCATAGCTTAAGTAATTAAATGTTTAATAAAAAATCAATAAAACTAATTAAAAATGAAAACGCTTAATAATTCGCTAACTTTAAAAAATCATTTTTTGGCTTTAATAAAACAAAAAAAATATTCAGTTTCATTTTGTCAATCAAAGTTGATAATCGATAACGTTTTTTGCTAAAATTTAAAAAAATCAAACTGTTGATTTACAAAAATCACTAAATTATATTTAGTTAAAAAGTGCTAATGCTTCCGAAAAGCGGAGAAAATAGATTGAAACTGTATAATCAAAGTTAAATGTATAATATATTTCTTAAAATCGCAATACTCAACGAAGAGGCCCCATTTTCAGAATCACATGGTTCCACATGAAGAGCATGAAAAATCTATAACTCAGGTTAATCAAGAATCAGGAATCGCCGACTTTTTGTATCAAGGAGACATCATGCTGACAAAGTTTAAAACAAAAAATTCTTTACGGAACTTTTTAGGGAACAAGTTGAATTTCTTCTGAAGAACGGAGCCAACCGGACTGATATAGTCTACACAACCCTGAAACAATGGGATGACAACACGATTTACTACTATTTCGATGATTGTTTCTGTGAGTAAAAGTTAGCGATGCTTAAATGTTTGATTCAGTTGAGGACTTTTGCGAGGACGAAAGTTATGTACGAGCCGTTTTCAAACAAGGCATTGAAGCGATCACCAATTCTACGTGCATCAAGATTGTGGAAAACGAAAACGCTCCAAACAGGATTAAGGTATCTTTCCTTCACAACCTAAATAAGTTAACTTCCAAATTGGTTCTTATGGCGGATGCTGGTCGCACCAAGGAATGATAGGGGGAGAGCAGTACATGTCACTCACTCGGAATTGCCTCTGGGTACCTTAAAAGCAATTTACTTTAAAAAAAAAGTTTCTTAAGTATCCCGGAACTACCACCCATCAGTTTATGCACGCTTTGGGTTTCGGACATACCCAGAATAGACGCGATAGGGACGATTTTCTGGATATATTTTTAGGATACGTTGACGATGACCTGAAAAGTAATTTCGATAAAACTGATAGTCCAACGGAAATTGGACCTTACGACTACGATAGTATTATGCACGGAAGCCCGGGAGAGTAAGTTAGAAGACACAGACACACACGCATTCACACGTATACACATAAACACACGAACACACACAGATACACAGATACACATATAAACACAGTCACACGGGCATACATACATACATATACACATACATCTACACTCACGAATATACAACCGCATACATACACTCACACGGGAACACGTGCACACACCTACACACACGAACATGCAATCCAATACACACACTCACACGGACACACGTGTTCACATACAAATATCACAAACACACACAAATTACAAACACATGAAAACAAGCTCAACTATATGTTGCAGTTGGGTTAACAAACAGCTGGCGCAGCAACAATCCATGAATCCCAAAGAATATAAATGGATGTGGACTGTTGGAAGCAGGCATACGTCTATGAAAGATTTGGAAAAAATCAACGAGTATTATAAGTGTTCCAGTAAGTTGACATGTCACCCAAACTCTATGTTTTTCAGGCTCCTGCAAAGACCCCGTTCCTTGCGAGAATGGAGGATACCAAAATCCGAAATCATGCAGCGAGTGTATTTGTCCGACAGCCTACCGTGGAAAGTACTGTAATGACATTGTAAGGCGCGGTTGTACATGCAATCATAACAATTTTTCAGAGGGTGGTTTATGTTAAACCAAATTCTTCAAGAGGGACTTTGGAAAACTTAGCCAATCTGGGTGTTAAATGGAATACGGCTTCAGTAGAGATTCACGTACGTTTCTTTAAAGGGGAAGGACCTCGTGAAATTGATTTTTCAAAATATCTTTATTATAGTTTCATTGAGTAGACATCGTTTCCATGATTCTGAAACATACCCCTTTTAAATGATTTGGGCCGCAAAAGGGGCGCGTTTACACGGCCGATTTACGCGTTTGCCGCACGGAAACACGGCTAGAGTGGGCGAGAGAGTGTGGGAAATGGGGAGACGCAGAGTTGGCGGCAATTCAAACGACAATTTCCCCAAAATTTCAAGCGCTTCTAAATCGATTCATTTTGACCCAAAGTGGGTAAATGAGCTATTTTTCAGAATCCTGAGAAATATTTTTCAGAATACTGAGGACTTTTATCACAAAAACAGAAAAATTATTTTTACGCGGTCCTTCCCCTTTAACCCATTACCAGAATAACCTAATACTCAAATTTGCAGACTGATCCCGGCTATATTCTGGATGTTGACATAAGCTTCATACCAAAACCTATGTGTATGATGGGTTGCAGTAAGCAAGGAATTGAGATATTCGATCCCCCGACTGATATGAGCAAAGCAGGAAGAAGGTTACAAATTTTGATAACTTTGTGGAATGAATGTTTCAGGGTGTGCTGCAATGTGGGTAGCTTTTTCACGGAGACCAGTCGAGTTATTATCAACTCTTATGCATTCAACATGGCCCAAAATGTCAGCTACTGGGTCGCAGCCCGTCCTGGTAAATAGGGCTCATCATTCACACGACAAAACAGTTTTGGGTTGCATAAATATTGGTTATTGAAATCTTTTCTTTATGGGGAAACGGAGATCATCCTTCCCACACATATACACATTCGCATATATACACACATTCACACATACACATATTTACACAGTCTCACACAACCATATACACACAGGCTTGCAAAAACTTCAACGCTGCAAACTATCTCATTTATGTCAGGGGTGCCTGTGTCTTCATTTACGTAGTTTAAAAAAGAAATGGTTTCGATTTTATTGAGACCGGCGCACCAGTTCTGAAATCAGAGAGAGAGGGAGAGAACGAGAGAGAAAGAGAGAGAGAGAGAGAGAGAGTCCTTTAAATTGACCACACAGTCCTTTAAATTGACCACACAGTCCTTTAAAGTAACCAAATACCAAATAGTCCTTTAAATTGACCAGATAGTCCCTTAAATGGACCAGATAGTCCTTTAAATTGGCAAAATATACTTTTAAATTGACCAAATAGACCTTTAAAGTAACCAAATACCAAATAATTCTTTAAATTGCCAAGACAGTCCTTTAAATTGACCTGATAGTCCTTTAAATTGACCTGATAGTCCTTTAAATTGACCTGATAGTCTTTTAAATTGACCAGATAGTCCCTTAAATGGACCAGATAGTCCTTTAATTTGGCCAAATATACTTTTAAATTGACCAAATAGACCTTTAAAGTAACCAAATACCAAATAGTCCTTTAAATTAACCTGATAGTCCTTTAAATTGACCAAATAGTCCTTTAAATTGACCAAATAGACCCTTAAAGTAACCACATACCAAATAGTCCTTTAAATGGACCAGATAGTCCTTTAAATTGACCTGATAGTCCTTTAAATTGACCAGATAGTCCTTTAAATTGACCAGATAGTCCTTTAAATTTACAAGACAGTCCTTTAAATTGACCAAATAGACCCTTAAAGTAACCACATACCAAATAGTCCTTTAAATTGACCAGATGCTCCTTTAAATGGACCAGATAGTCCTTTAAACTGGCCATATAATCCTTTAAAATTGCAATACAGTCCTTTAAATTAACCAAATAGTCCTTTAAATGGACCAGATAGTCCTTTAAATTGACCTGATAGTCCTTTAAATTGACCAGATAGTCCTTTAAATTGACCAGATAGTCCTTTAAATTTACAAGACAGTCCTTTAAATTGACCAAATAGACCCTTAAAGTAACCACATACCAAATAGTCCTTTAAATTGACCTGATAGTCCTTTAAATTGACCAGATAGTCCCTTAAATGGACCAGATAGTGCTTTAAATTATAAATATACTTGGCGCGAAGTAAAAGATTTCAAAATTGAGAGTTGAAATTCTTTATTTTTTCCATTAAAATGAAAGACTTAAAGTTTTTAGTCATTGCTTTTAGCTGAAAATGAAGAAAAATGTCCGGTAAAAAGGAAAATAATTAAAAATGGGACTGAATAGGTCCCGAAGCGACTGGCATGTCGACAATTAGCGAAACGAAGTCAAAATACCCCAAAATCTCAAAATTCTGTTATTTTCCTCTGCTTCTCCAACACCTGGCTGACTACTGCAACATTAAAAGCCATAAACAATATTTAAGATTAAATCCAACGCCTTTGGAAATAACGCACTGTGCACTTTTTTGCAAATTGATGTCAAAGCAGCCAATAGCATCAAAATTTTCGGATCCCTTTTTTATTTTTGCTTGTATTTTCTTTTAAAAATTACTGTAATTTTGCAAAATTGTTTTTAAAAAATAGCGAAAATATCGTAGGATTGGAATTACAGCATAAATTCCTCGAATTTTTAACATTTGCATTCTTTTTAAGCCGATTTTTCACCGTTTTTCATTCATTTTTAGAGTTCTCACTGTTTTTTTTCACTTGGTTCTCTTATTTATAGATTAATTATTATTAATTTTGTGTTTTTTTTTTCTTCAGGGTATAATGGTTTGTACGCGCAGCGGTACCGTTAAGAAGTTAGGAGTTCGAACCCCGAGGAAATGCAAGGAGAGGCCTGCCACCAAGATCACGCAGAAGTGAGTTTTTAAGGCTTAATTGTCTCGTATGCCTAATTACTTCTTTGGCTTGATTGCTAATTAATTGCCTCAAAAAGCCGCTTTTTCCAGGCCGGCCCGTGCCGCCAAGAAGCTCACTCCGAAGGTCCGAGTTTTATTTCTTTCTACTCCAAAATACAAGGAATTCCGGTTTAAATGGCAGAGACGCAGAGGAATCCTGCCGTGAGCCTGTGGAAACTAAAATAGCGTGTCTAGTTGAGAGACGCAGGCGATGAGCTATTTAGAGGTGTTTTCTCTGCGTCTCTACCCTCAAACCGGAATTGTAAACGAACTATTAAAATGCTAAGTTTTTTTTTACATAATTTCTCTATTTTCAGAAATCAGAGGATCCCCTCGAGATTATGGCCACGGTCGCCCTCTACTGCTCCCCTCGTCAGTGCCTCTCCAAGAAGGAGATCTGCGACGCCATCAGGTAATTCGCTCTCTCTCTCTCTCTCCCTCTCTCTCTCTCTCTCTCTCTCTCTCTCTCTCTCTCTGTTTCCTTTTCTATGTTTCCCTGTCTAATTCCCTCTTTCTAGGGAAAGGTTCGACAACCTCCCCACCACCAGATTCGTCACCAGAGTGACCGCGGCGCTCAGGAGCAGCACCATCTTCGAGGAGATCCACAACTTCGTCAGTTTCTGGCGTTGACAAAGGAGATAATGAAGAATTTTAGAATGGTAGCAGGGGACCCGGCTGGAAGTTCACCAACAAGAACCTGGGCGCCATGAAGAAGCTCGTCGACGCCTTCGTGGACAAGAACCCCGATCTGGCCAGGACCCACCGAATCGAGAAGAGCGGTGAGCTTCTGCTATTTTGGGGGGATGATTTGATCTGGCCCACTAAATTCGGCTCTATCCTGGATTAGCGGTCCTTAAATAATTAAAAAAATTAATTTAAAAAATAATTTTTTAAAATTTTTTTACTATATTTCAGGTTTCTAAGTTTTTGGTGTTTTTTTTTTTAAATTTTCGACACTTTCACTTTCAAAATTTTTTTTTGAAAATTGCATTTTATTATATTAAATATTTTTAATGTTTTTTTTTTAAATTTTCGACACTTTCAGTAGATTTTTTTCTTTTTCTTCCTTTATTTTCTCTCTTTCTTTCTATTTCGAAAATTAAAAAAAACCAACCAATTTATAATGATAAAAATAAAACTTTTAATATTTGAATCAGTTTAAATTATTTTTCTTTAATTTCTAATTTTTTTGAAAGTGAAAGTTTCAAAATTTAAAAAAAACCAACCAAAAACTTACAAAAAAAACGCTATAATTTTTAAGGACCGCTAATCCAGGATAGCGCCCTAAATTATGGGTATATTTGATGTTTTCAGATTCCGATAAGCGCGGAACGCCTGCGTCTGCCGCTCCCATCGGCCATCTTCCGGTTGCGGTACCCAAGATCAACGCCAAGCCCCTTCGTGGCCGTGGAAAGACGGTGCAGGGAAGAGGATCTACGGTCCGTTTCTCTCTCTTTCTCTCTCTCTCTATCTCTATCTCTTCCTCTCTAACAATCCTAATTTCAGTCCTCCGGTCCTAGGATCGGCGCCCCGCAGAGCACGCCTACTCGTGCGCGCAAGGCCACCCCGGCCAAGACGGGAAAGAACCCCGTGGCTGCCACTAACCATCAGACCTCTGATTCCGAGGTTTGTCGCTCTCTCGACGGTTTTAGGCTCTTAGGCCTCAAACCGGGGCCCTTGGCTGTGAAATGAACTTTAATTTATCTTCCAGGATGACGTCACTCCCGACGACAACATCGCCCTCGTCGTGGCCAACCACGTGGAGGCTGACGAGCCCATGGAACAGGAGCATGCCCCAGTTCAACGTGTGGCGGTGAAGCAGGAGATCGAGGAGGAGGCGGACGACTCCATGGACAAGGACTATCCGCCGGTTCAACGAGTGACGGTGAAGCGGGAGGCTGACGAGTCCATGGAGGTGGAGGTGGTCGGCCAGTCGGAGATGGTGGGGGACACCCTGATCATCGGCCACCCGAACGGAAAGAAGTGTAAGTCCTTTTTTAAGACCTGGACTGGAGTCTGCGTCTCCAACCACTTGCCTTCATTCCAAACACGGTTGTCTGATTCTGACTTTTTTCGCTATAATCATTCTCTTTCAGATGTTGTCAAGGACACCATCGGACAGGGAAGCTTCGGCCAAGTCCACCTTGTCACCAACCGCAACGAGGTGACCCCTTCCCTTCGTTCCAAACCACCGCCGTTTTTTAGGGCAAATTCGCTCTGAAGGTCTCGCCGGTGGATGAGGGGAACACGACGGAGGACGATTTCTATAAGAAGGTGCTGAAGGCGGAGAGGTGCAGGTCAGTTGGATCAGCCGATGGAAGTCATGAGGTTTAAGATTTATCGCAGCCAAGTACCCTCTCTTCAAGACGCGGCTCGAAGGGGTAATCCAGAGGTGCGAGATTATGGACCTCTACGGGAGGGACCTCTACGACGTCCTGGTGAGTTTCTCTCTCTCTCTCTCTCAAGAAACCCGCATTTCAGTTCACCGACGCCGTCTCCTTCACCCCCCTCCAGATCCTAGAATTCGTCTTCCAACTCACGACCGCCCTCCAACACATTGACAAAATGGGCTACATCCACGCCGATATCAAGCCGGAAAATTTAATGCTGGTCAACTACGACCCGGAGCGTACTCATCAGGTAAATCATGCCTTCCTCTACGTCACTAACCCCTTTTTTAAAATCAAAATCTAGGAAAATCCGAATTTTCTTTCAAAAACCGCCACTTTTCCACGTTTGGGTGGGTAAAAGCGATTGGAACTGTTTTTGTGGTTAGAAATCCCAAAACAAACGGACAAGTGGTTTCTCTTGTGTTTTTTGCACCATTTAAAGGACTGTCTGGGCAAAAACAGGCAAGATCTAGAAAACCAGCGGCTGAAACACCAGTTTGGTCTAAAATTGCCTTGAACCCAGAATTTTAAGCAATTAAATGCCATTATCACGTATTATTTAGATTATTTGACTATTTTTATTTTCTTTTTTTAAACAAAAAAAAACAAATTAACAAAAAATTAAAAATAACCTCAAAAAAAGTTTAAAAAAAAAATTCCTTTCTTTCTCTAAGCCCACTTTTTCCAGCCGTACCACCTCCCCATGGAGGTGAGGCTCATCGACTTTAACTCCATGATGGATAAGGACAACGACGAGCCCTTCGGTTTCGTCGGCCAAAGCGTCCCCTACAGGGCTCCGGAAATGGCGCTGGGTAGCTTTTTCCGGAAATCCTCATCTCTTTCTCGTTTCAGAGATGCCGTGCGACCAGCGAATCGATGTGTGGAGTGTAGGAGTCTGTGCCATGCAGATGCTGGACAGGGACTTCATTGTGATCGGCGACGAGGAAGTGGCCCCCTTCGGAGAGGGAGAGCAAAGATCGGCCGCCATTCTCGGCGACATTGAGAGGGTATTCGGCTCGATCCCTGCCCACATGAAGGAGATGAGCAGGTGAGGGTTTTAATTGCCCAGAAGCGGCTTTTAATGCACACAAAGCAGGTCAGGCGGCCTTTGGTTGCCAAAAAACGGCTTTTAATTGCCAAAAGCCGGTCAACAAAACATGATTCATTTTTTTAAAATTAGTTTATTAAATTAATTCTTTTTTAAAGTATTTTTAAATAATCGAAATACTCCTTTTTTTTTTTGTTAATTCCTAATTTTCAGGTTCCACAATTTCTGCGAGAAGGCGTCCTTCCCTTCGATCCTCAACCGCGATGGAATCTACTGCAACCTCGTAAGACTTCTCTTTTCCACTTTTTTTCCTTTTTAATCAAATTAAATTCAATTTTTAATCAAATCAATTTTCCTAATCCCACCCTTTTTCTGAATAATTCTCTCCACAAGCACCTTCCCGGAGACAGCCGCACCGAAGACAAGCTGAAGGCCATTCTGAAGAGAATGCTCCGCGTCGACGTCGACAAGCGCCGCTTCGCCTACGAGATCCGCGAGGACCTCGAGCTGTTCCTGGACGCCTAGGAAACCGGATATCCATCTGTTACTTCACTTGTTGTGTTCTTATATTCCGAGTTTTTCTTATAAAGATTATAGCTTCAAAAATGTTGAGAGAAAGGGATAGAGAGAGAGAGAGAAGAACGGAAGTACGGGGATTATGAAGGGTTAGAGACTCAGAGAAGCAGATGAAGTCGGATGGGAAAGACGCAGGGAAGATAACAACCAGGGAAGCTACAAACCAGACGACAGAGACCGGAAACTTAGATACGCAGAGGAACAGAGGCACGGTTAGGGATGCAGAGGAAAGAAATAGGCGGGGGAGAGATACGCTTCGGTTAGAGACGCAGAGAAGCAGATAATTTGGCCAGAGAAGCAGAGACAGTAGATAGTCAGAGACGCATAGGAAAATGGTGATTATAGACGCAGAGTAAAGCTGAAGAGAGGTCAGACGAAATTGGTTAGAGACGCAGGGGAGCTTGTTAGGAATACAGAGTCGCTAAAAAGAGTACCAAAATTAACAGACTCTTAAGAGACTTGGCAATAACAAGATAGACATTCGAAAAAGGTTGATTTGGGTTCAGTTCTCTCTCTCTCTCTCTCTCTCTCTCTCTCTCTCTTTCTCTCTCTCTCTCTTTCTCTCTCTCTCTCTCTCTCTCTCTCTCTCTCTCTCTCTCTCTCTCTCTCTCTCTCTCTCTCTGGAAACTCACAAATATCACTTCTTTTGGCCTACTTCCTTGCAAAACTTTGCAGAATTCCTCTTTCGTTACAGTATACTCAAAGTTTCCATTATTCCTTGGAAGAATTTTGAAAACATCCAGAACTGGTTGAAATGCAATTGGGCCTCTAGCTATATTAATGTTGCTGGTTGAAACTTTGATGTTCCCGAAAGTTGGACCCTAAACTTTTACATTTATATAATATATTGAAACATCGCATACATCAAATTCAACCTGAATCACTTCTTCTCTTAGAAGATTCGGTTTGATAGTACTTTTGTTATTTTCCACAAAGTTCAGCATGGTCTTGTTTGTCCGTATCATACGCACATAAGCCTTTCGATCAAGCTAAATAAATGATTTTTGGGGATAACATAAAATAAGATTACCTTGGAGAAGATTTTTGAGAGATTCATGTAGGAGCTAATGAGGGTCTCAAGAGGGAATAACTGAAATTCACAATAAAAAAGGTGTAGAAAAAATAGAAGCAGATTGGATAAATTCTAAAAACACGTCTTACCTTATTTGCTTTCACTTCTTTGTCCATTTCCTGTTGATTTGCTTCATTTTCTGATCCTGCCTAAAATTTGTTATTAAGTCAATTTTTTAAAAGTAAATTTGTAAACAAATCACAATGTTTCACAGCTCAACAGAACCTTCCATGAGTGTTCTCTATTTTTGCAATAGTTTTTCAAAAAGGTGAAAAGTTCAGTAAAAAGTGAAACGTCGAAATAAAACTCACCATTTTTAGGTTATTCACGAGAACATAAAAATGGCGTGGCCAATGATTTCAAGTTTTTGAAATCTTGTTTGTCAATCTGAAAATACCGTAAGACTTGTAATTGCCGCCGAAGGTCGCTTATGAATGTGCGAAAACAACGTTCTACTTCCCACCAACGGAAACTTCGAAAAGAAATTGAACGGAGGATATAAATGTGAGTGAGTGAGCGTGAGCGTGAGTGTGAGTGTGAGTGTGAGTGTGAGTGTGAGTGTGAGTGTGAGTGTGAGTGTGAGTGAGTGAGTGAGTGAGTGAGTGAGTGTGAATGCAAATGTAAATGTGAGTGTGCCGCCTAAACCACCTTTAGGAAATTGCAATTGTTGGATCGACTACCCACAAGGCTTCGCCAAGGGCCGCCGTGGCCGTCAGTTAAAATACGATTGCGCGGATAATTTGGTGTTGTGAAGGAAAAACTGGTATTTTCGCTCAGAAACTGGCGATTTGGCGCATTACAGAGATGGAAATCTAGATTTCATTAACGAGGGTAAGAGCCTTTTGGCGCACATTGCAATGAAATATCGCTAACACATAGATTATTTTGTCTGTCGAAACGTGGAATTTTTGTTAATTTATCATCTCCATGTTTCATTTTTTATGGATTTTTTTGTAGTGAGGCCAATTACATTTTTCAACTGTTGCGTGAATTCCGTGGTTCCGTTCACGACGGGTAATTATATAATTATACAAACCGTAGCAAAAAATGTACATACAAACAAATATCAATCGAATTGAAACATTGATCAAAGTGTCAAAATTATATTCGATAAACATACATTTTTGTGTTTGTTTTAATACAATTTAGGCAAAAAACTTCTATAATTTTTCTTTTAAAAGTTTGAAGAATATATTCCTGCTCCATTGCTAAAATTATAAAACAATTGAGACAAATATATCGCCCATTGATTAACTGCTTTTCGTTTTTATAAGTTGCATCATCACTTGCAAATTAGATAGAGAACTTTATCGATTTTATGAGAAAGTCAATTTTCCATTTCTTCGTAAAACATCAAGTTGAGTTTTGTGTTTCATTCAGTTCAAAAAAGTTTGTTGTTTGAAGCTTATTTCAGTGTATGGAACGAATGAAATCCCTTAAAAGAGGTATATGAAAAGCCGTTCATTTGCAAAAAAAAAATCTTTTATACTACACCAGATTACAAGATTTACAGGAGGCAGAAGGGATGTCTACTTCCTCTCGGGGTAGAAATCGAAGGTACGGAAACCGATAGTTCCCCATGGAGCGATGTAGATGTAGGCGGTCTTCTTCTTCCTGGGGCAGGTCAGAAGGCGCAGTTCCACAGCGGGGTCTTTCTGAAACATTCAGGTCTTCAAGGATATTCGATTGATAATTCAAGCCCGTAAACAGAGTACAGAATAAGCGTAAAAAGGAATTTGTTTAACCTACCGGGTCTTGTCCAGCTGTGTCTTCGTCGAAGGCTGCCTTCATGATTGTGGGCAGCTGGGAGTAGGTCACTGTGGTAGCTTGAACGTTGCAAACAATCTCCCATAAGTTAGGAAGGACTGCCTCCCTTACGGCCATGTCGTAGAGAGTAAAGGTCTCGAGTTTGTTAAGGCCGGCACACCAGTTCTGAAACAAAGAAAGTGAAAAACGAAAGAGAGAGAGAGAGAGAGAGAGAGAGAGAGAGAGAGAGGGAGGGAGAGAGAATGAGAGAGAGAGAGAGAGAGAGATAAAGAGAGAGAGAGAGAGAGAGAGAGAGAGAGAGAGAGAGAGGGAGAGAGAGAGGGAGAGAGAGAGAGAAAGAGAAAGAGAGAGGGAGAGGGAGAGAGAGAGAGGGAGAGAGATTAAGAGAGAGAGAGAAACTCACTTCAACGCCCTTTCTCAGATCCACAATCGGATAACTTCGAAATCCGGCTTCCATTTCAAATTCCTTGACCCTCTCCAAAATCCCGCCAAGACCGATTTCTATCACCCTCTCCTCCTGTTCCTCAACCCATTGCTGGAGCTGATTCCTGTTTGGAACATGGATCATATTGACATAAATAGATTCAGGATAGAATCTCATTGAGTGGATTTTCAGCTTCTCCACGCACTAAAAGATCAAAAAGTTTTTATTTTTCGTTGAACGCACCTCAAATTCGGGAAGGATCAGACTCTCGAACATGAACGTGCTGGGTTCATCTCTTCCGTGTGAGGTTATTTCGCCAATGATGGTAAGTTCGCGAGGACGAAGGCTGCCAACGATTGTTCTTGCCTCACGCTCACCCTTGTGCGGCAGAGTGAGAATGAAGCCAGGAGGGAAGTTCAATTCCTTGATCAGATCGAAATGAGCAGAATGAGGGGATTCCTGAAATTGCCTCTTTGTGCGTGTGTGTGTGTGTGTGTGCGTGCGTGTGTGTGTGTGTATGTGTGCGTGTGTGTGTGTGTATGTGTGTGTGTGTGCGTGTGTGTGTGTGTGTGCGTGTGTGTGTGTGTGTGCGTGTGTGTGTGTGTGATTGAGAAAGAGAGAATGAGAGTACGTGTGTGTGAAAGTGTGAATGTGTGTATATGCGTGTGATTCTGTGTGTTTGGACGTGTATGCGCCTGCCAACGCGTGTATGCATGTGTGCATGTGAACATGTGCGCATGTCTCTGTCTCTATCTACCGCTATCTCTGCGTCAACGTGTTTCTGTGTGTGCAGGGGCGATTTTCTTGTTCGCAGAAGCCCCTCGGCGACCGCACCCCCCATTTGATACAAAAAGTGACAAATTTTTGTTGTATTTCAACAATTGCTGATTTTTGTCGTAAAACATTTTTTTCACATTTTTTCTTTTTGAAATCCAAACATTATATTTTTTCACTTTTTACATTTTCTCAATTTCATTTATAACAAGTTATTAAAAAACATTTGAAATTTTAAATCTAAATAACTGCGTTGTTTCAGCTAAATCGGGGATTCTTATTAAATGCATTGGAGCGCGGTTGGGGGTCAGAACCACCATCTTCGTCTTGCGAAAGTGGTGGTTCTGACCGTGTTTCCGTGCGGCAAACGCGTAAAACGGCCGTGTAAACGCGCCCCTTTTGCAGTCAATAGCATATAAAAGGGATATGCTTTAGAATCGTGGAAACGATATCTATTCAATAAAATAATTGTAAGGAGACTTTGAAAAATAAATTTTACGAGGTCCTTCCCCGTTAACATGTAAATTGAGTCAGTTTTTCAACCGAATTTCATACAATTTCAAACAACTCAATCTGTATTATATAATAACTTTTTCTTTCAAATTTGAACTTCTAAAATTGCGTATTCGCAGAGAACGAGCTTCTCAAAGTTTAGATTTTTATTTAAAATTCAATAAGCGCGCTCCATCTGACTGGCAGTCCTTTAACAACCAGCAGCTTAGGACGACTGAAACAGTTGTGTGATTGTGGTGTTCCTTAAATAAATAAATGAATAAATAAATTATAACAAATTCTGCTTTGACATTATTTTCCCCTTAAAAATATAATTACTTCAATATTGAAAAATATTTCCCTGGCCCGGACAACTAATCACCCCTGTGTGTGTGTATGTGAGCGTGTGTGTACGTGTTCAAACTCACATAAACTAGTTGCTTCGGCTGACTTCCCCTCATAACATCACAAAAGTCCTTTTTAGTGATATTTCCTTTCAATTTCTTTTGCGAAACAATCGCGAACACATCTTCCACTGCATGAAAGTCCCCAATTCCATCCCATTCTGTTGTCCTGGTATGCAAATAAATGTTGCCAAAATGCAGGCCCTACAATAAAAAACCATAAAATTTTTCATATTTGACCTACCCTCCAGTCAACTTCGAGCACTTCCCCACGAAGCAGATTGGGCTTGATTGTATTTCTGTTGCTCTCCACAAAGTTGAACATGGTTTTGTTGGTTCGTTGGAGACGGAGGAAAGTCTTACGGTCGAGCTAAAAAATCAATAAATTTTTGAAACAATGGAATGACAAATACCTTGGAAAAGACCATAGAAAGCTGCATATAGGAAGTGACGAGGGTCTCGAGGGGAAAAGGCTAAAACATTTAAAATTTAAAAAGAATTGGCAGAAATTCTTACCTCATGCTTCACTTCCTGCTTTTCAGCTTTCTTTTCAGCTGCGGTCTTCTTTCCCTCGCTTTGAGTCTTTTTGTCAGCCTGAAATTATACTTTTTGACAATTTTGTTTAGAAATTTTTTGAATTCTAACAATCATGTGTTCTTTTAATAAATATATGTAACACTGGTTTTCTGCTGCAAACCGTGGATTTTTTATTGTAATTTTAAGCCAGTTTTCTGATAGAAACAGTTGAAAAAACAGGTTTTTTAATATTTTTTTAACAAAGAAAAAAAGAAAATAAGAAATGAAAGTGGTCACATGCAACATTAGTGTTTAAACGTATTTCATATAATTTTGAATTTGCTGTGAAACATAAAGTTAAGTAAAAATTCATCCAGAGAAATATTTTTCGTTTCCCTAGTTTGAAAAGAAAACAATTTTGTTTAAAAACTGAGTGAAACAGTTAAATTAAATTTAAAAATTCCATTTTATAACTTGGGGTTTTTGATAATTTATTGTCAAAACAAGATTTTCAGTGAAACAACAAAACAATCCTGGTGGAAAAAAGTTTTGGGCGAAAAAGAAGAAAGTCGGCCTAAAATTTAAAGTTTCAGAAAATCTGACTGAAGTAGAAAGGAAAAAGGAAACTAATTGATTTCAAGTTTTTAATTGATTTTAAATTTTCCGATTTGAATGATTTTAATTTAATATTTGTAACCGAATGACGTTAACAGAACGCTAACATTTAGTATGTTTACCTTAGCTTTAAAATTTTGACTAAAACATTGAACTAAAATAAGTTTAAAAAATTATTTGTAAAAATTTTGAAAGTGCTAAATTGCTAAATAATTACAATATGGAAAAAGCTCACCATTTCGAATGCTCCTTGGAACAGCTGATAGTGGAAGGTGGGACTGAATTAAGTGAAAACTTTAAAAGCGATAAAACAAAAGCTTAGGTAATTTCGGCTTTTTACTTTTTGGCTTTTTCAAACAAACCAAAATTAACCAATTGCTTTATACGAAACTTTACAATTCAAACAGGGAAAAATTCTAAATAACAGTCTAAAGAAGAAATAATAAATTTCAAAAAAACCTAGAACCTGAGAAAAAGCAATCGATAAACACGTTTGCCAAACTTTGGCAGTTGTGAGGTAGAAACAGGGAAAGACAAGTGGATTACAAAAACTACATAACAAAAATCAACAATATATGTAATAAGATAGAATTAAAATAAAACAATTAACAATTACATTTTACATTGTTCTTCGTTAAAAGAACGGAATCCCAATGTTCCAACTAGGGTCACGTAAAGGTAAGCAATGTGGGTTGGCCTTTTGATGACACGCAGGTCGACTTGGTAATCAGGGTTCTGAAATTATTGAGTAAGACACATGTACACACGTACACATAGACACACTCGCTCACACACACACACACACACCCACCCACACATAAACACACACACACACACACACACACATACACACACACACACACACTTGCCTTAAGGGTTCCAGCAGTATCAGCCTCGAAAGCGTCTCTCATGAAGGTTGGAAGATTGGACACACGACAGGCTGTGTTTCGAACGTCTCCCATGATCATCCACATTACTGGAGTATGAACTTTCGGTTTTAGAGTCCTCATATAGAAGAACTCAATTTGGTTCAATCCATTTGTCCAGTTCTGAAACATTGATGTCTTTGGTTAAAAACAGGTCAAAATTTAGTTTAACATACATAAAACAGCCTTTTCAAATGATTTTATCTCGTTAATGTTTACTCGAAGATTTCTTATTGGATTAATTAAATTGTTGAAATTGGGATTTTGAAACTAAAGGAAAACGGAATTTTGTCAATCCGTTCATATTTAAAGAAAATTCCATGTTTCAACGACCTGCCTTGAAAATCAAAAAGAAGAACTGCTTTCCATTAAAAAAACGTTTTCGAAAAGATAGAATAAGCCGTAGTTTAGGGAACAACACATTATTGTTGTAATAGTTTTTTGATACATTAATTAATCTAGTAGCGAGGAAATTATGTTTTTTTCCATTTTTTTGTAACCACTCAAGTGATCGCCAGAATGCTAAAACAAAGTTTGTCGATATTTAACAGTTTCTTGAAATATTAGTATTTCAGTGAACTTCTGTGACAAAAATTAGCTTGGCTGTACGGTTCTCATTTTTCAGTTTTATTTTACAATTTGAAGAACCTAAGAGAGAACTTCACTTAGAAATTGGTGGTCTACATTTTTTGTTGTTGAAACATTTGAATATATTTTTAGAGAATGATCAAAAAAATTCAATTCGGAAAAGTTCGAAATCAGTAGACAAAACGAAATTATATTTTTTCAATGGTTTCTGTTTCATAATAAAGCAATTATTTTATATTATTTTAGAAAAAAACATGAAATTTTCGGATGCAACGGGGTTTTTACGATTGAAAGTAGTCTCCCGTTCCGCTGTCCGCGGCGCCAAAATAGGGGAAAACAACCAGTTTTGTGCCTACTCCACCATGGCCACTTGTTTGTTTAGAGTAAAACCATACAGATGGGAGAAAAATAGAACTAAACTGCAAAAAGAAAGCGAAAATAATTATGTAACTTTAAATGGAGGATAAGTGGAAATTTCGAAAACCAATGTCAAAAGACAGGTTGTTGTGGGTTGGAAAGCAACCCAAAGGGTGAGAAAGGAAGACACGTTGCACCGCGCGCACCGCAGGAGGTCCGAAAGATTGATATCTGTGGTCATCCAAGCGTCGAAGTAGAGATAAATCTAAGATATCAGGCGATATGACGTCATAAACATATAATAAACCAACAAAATTGGTCTTTATTGGCCTTAATTAGATTCAAAAATTTAAAGATTTGAAAAGCCCGTTCTAATTATTTCGCTTATAGAATAACAAATAGAACATGTAACATTTCAGTTAATAGCAAAATTAAAATTGGAGGACTTAAATAAAAGGTCTATGAAAAAATTGAAATTATTGAATGTTACACTGATTTATATTTTTTTGCACATTTACTCTGCAAACAAAAGCTGTTACCTCCGAAAAAGCCGTGAGAAACAAATCTGCTCTTAATAATACAAATTTCCGTCAAATTTGAAACATTGTGATACACTTGGTACCATAATTTCTCAAACTACCTTTTTCATATTTTAATAATTAAAAAAAGGAATAGATTTTTTACCGGGTTTACCGAAAGCTTAAATTAATTGATGTGATTTGCACGTTTCAATCAGTTTTTCAGAAATCAAAAAGTGGCATTTTGATCTTATCGCTTTTACATCTTAAATTAAGAGATTTGGGGATTTTTACGTTTCTGTAATTAACGTGACTGTTTCAATGCACAGGTGACTTGTAAGTTTTTTGTAAGTTTGTAGTAAAATTTACAAAATATCTATACTAATAAAGCGCTAATGTCCGTTTGTCAGTGTGTGTGTGTGTGTGACCCCACCACCTATCTCAGCTCGCCGTGGACCCCGAGGCTCCATCTTATTATATGTTAGTACCCTAGGCAATAGTAGATCAAAGATAAAAAAATCATGATTGGGTCTCGAAGCGAAGGCGTGCCAGAACTTTGCAATTTTTCGAAATCAATCAATCAAAGCAAATATAGTACCAATCGATAGAGCGTATTAGTACTACTTGCAATCAATCGATTCGTACAGCATTACCAGGGTCTCGAAGCGAAGACGTGCCAGAACATTGCAGTTTTTTGAAATCAATCAATCAAAGCAAATATAGTACCAATCGATAGAGCGTATTAGTACTACTTGCAATCAATCGATACGTACAGTATTACCAGGGTCTCGAAGCGAAGGCGTGCCAGAACATTGCAATTTTTCAAATTTAATAGATCAAAGCAACTATAGTACCAATCGATAGAGTGTATTAGTACTACCAGTGGGAGCCAGTGGGAGCCAGTGGGAGGGGGGGCCGCAGGCGCCCCCACCCACTGGTACAATACTAAGTTTGCTTGTCTCTCTCTCTCTCTATCTCTATCTCTATCTCCAAACAACAGAAACCAACCTGAATACACTTTTTCAGCTCATAAACCGGAAATTCGGCAAACCATCCCTCCAATTCAAAAGAACCAATCCATTCCAAAAGATTTCCCAACTCCATGGGATCCTGTTCTACCCAATTATCCCTCGGACGAAACCTTCCCTGCAGAATTGCCAAAAGTCGTTCATAAAATGTCTCGGGTCCCATCGGAATTTGGTCAAAGTTGGTGAGACGAATTGATTTCAAGCACTGAAATGAGCATTTTAAAATTTTTAAGTGATGTTTCTTACCTTAAAATCCACCTTCTTGAAAAGTTGGAAAATGTTCACAGTTTTGTCTTCGTTGTTGACAGATTTGACAACTTCTAGCTCCTTTGGTTTCAGAATGTTGACTAGCTCGAAAAATTCATTTTCCCTGATTTTCCCACAGGAAAGAAGACTGCCAGGGGCTAGCGCTAAGTCACGAAGAAGCTCCAAGTCGTTCCAGTTTGTTGACTTCTGAAACATTGAAAGTAAATACTATTTGTTCTTTATATTTAAAAAATCATATTGTTTATAATGTTAAAATTGTTTAGTGAACTAGTAAAAATGAATGCTTTCCGAAATTTGAACGTCATTTCCATGTTTTGCCAATGTTTGAAAATCTTCTAAACCATTAATTGAAATTTTCACGTGGTTCCATAAATTGTACATATTTTGTCTGTTTTCTGACATAAGTTTTTTTTGCTTTAAAAACCAATTACCACACTGAGATTTTTAGTAAAAAAAGGTGATTTGTAAACCAAAAAACATAAATCATGATGTTTTCTAATGTAATAAGTCAAATTTGAACAAAGAATAAAAAACTTTGATTAAAATAATGAATTGAAACAATTTTTGTGAAATGTGTACAGCTCATTGTTTAACCGGTTCAACTTCAGAATAACCTGTGTTTTCTTAATGATTCGATCTGCACCAGAAAAAAAAAGAAAGCATAATTTACATAAAACTTGAACAAATCAAAGATTCAAAGTACGTTCAAATCAACGTTTCTCAGGACATTTATTTAAAATGCTTTTACTTTAAGAATGTTAAATGTTTTGCCTCTCCCCTTAACTGAATTTTTTTTAGGTGAGCTGCGAAATTTATAATTGTAGTTCTAACATAATAAAAACACCTTTTTTAAATTTACAATTTTCATAAATTTTGTGTTCAAATGTTAAACAACTCACATATATTCTAGAACGTTAAATTTTCGTAAGTGTATTTTCAATTTTCTGTTTTGGAAATTTTGATTTTAATATTCTATGTTCATAAAAAATTAGTTAAAAAAAAATTATCTCTTTGTCACTTTCAACATTGTGCCCATATAATTTTTTAAAAGTACAAACTTACATAAATGACCAGCTTCGGCTTGCTTCCACCAAGAAACTCGAAAATATCTCCTAAGGGAACGCCGTAATTCAAAAACTTCCCAGTTCCCCTCTCCAGAATTGTAAATAACCCCTCTTCCTTTTTGAAGATGGCAAATCCCACGTCAAAGCCCTGAGAAAAGTTTGCAACTTTAAAATCAATAATCGATTACCTCGTCACTAATATTTAGGTTCTCACCCCGAAGTGGATTGAATTCTATTGAGATTTTTTTTGTTTTAATAAAATTGAGCATAGTCTTGTTGGTGCTTTGAAGTCGAAAGTAGGATTTCCGGTCGAGCTTAAAACTGGAAAATTAAGCTTTAAAAGTAGAAATTACCTTCGAGATGATTTGGCACAGAGTCTTGTGGGAGTTGACAAGTTTTTGAAGAGGAAATGTCTGAAAATGGAGTTTTATTATTAAAAACAACTAATTTATCCTTTCAAGGTTATATAAATTTAATTTAAAGCTCTATAGTAAAAATATAATTGAAGAACTGGCTTTTACGTACATTAAAATGACAAATAACTCCTTGTTAAGACAAACTTTTGAAACAGCGGAACAATGCCAAAAGTTTACCATGTTTTAGTAATCATTAAATTTTTTGCAAACTTTCCCATGTTTTACTGTAACACAAAATTACCAAGCAACATTCAAATCGTCATCTTTTACAATATTAATCCAATGTTTCAGTACTTTATTTAAAACTTTTACCGTTAATGGCGGCTACGGAGCTAAGTAGCAAAAAAGGCAAAAGTTTTTTTCCCGACATTTTTTGTTATTTGAATGAAATGGCAAATGTAACGAGCTTGAGCTAACAAGGCCTATTTTCGTCAGGTTGGCCAAATGAAACGAGCAATGTCGCAAAAGGCGGGCCCATACTTGTGGTTTAAGGGACCGTAAGAGGGATAACCTAATTAGGTTTTCAATTTTGCGCTTGCATTGAATTTTAATTCTATATTTCTTTATGAATTTATAATGTCAATATGATGCCACAATATGATGGCAGTTATATTTTATTTTATTCAGTGCCACCATTGTTGCTCGTATTTCAATACATTATTTTAGGAAATGCTGTTTGAATTTTGATTTATGATTTAAAAAAGCGAAAAAAAACTTTGATTTGTGTGAGAAAAGTTTAAAAGCAAAAAGAAAAACGTCGAGGGGAATCGAACCATCAAGCATCAGATCAAGGGGGGAATGCGCTGGCACTGCACCACCAATTCACATTTTTAACTGGCGGCGCGCCGGAGATCATTTCGCGGGGTGCCGTCGTCCACACGAAATCGCTCATTACTCGAGAACCAAGAGTCCGCAGCAGATTTGGCGAACGGTCCCTTAAACCAAGTATGGGCCCGCCTTTTGCGACATTGCTCGTTTCATTTGGCCAACCTGACGAAAATAGGCTCCCCTTGTAAAGTTATTAAAAAGCAAAAATTTTTGTTTAAAAAACTTCGAAAATTGTGCGCGCACCACATGACAAATTGCTGATAATTGGAGGGGAACAATTTGCAATAATTTGCTTGTTTAATAAAGTAGAGTGAAACAATGAAAAGTCTTATAGCTATTTTTAATTTTGTTTTTTCTCTATGAACTGAAAAATTAGTTCCAGAAATTTGTCACCTCATGGGAATTTTGAAATTCAAAATTCAAAAATGTTAAAAAAGCAGAAAATCGCAATTGTGAAATACTTAAATGAAATTTGAAAAAAAAACACAAATTAAAAATTACCTGCATCTCGGGCTCGCTGTTTAATTGTTCACTATTGTTTGAGTTGCATTCTTCTGTGATTATCAGCTCATCCGGCTTCAGAATGTAAGTGAGTGCCTTCAGGCGACAAATGTCCACCGGTCCAGTGTAGGTCACACTGCTTCCATGAGCGAATTTCAGATTTCGTAAGGTATCCAATATTTCCCATTTTGTGGAATTCTGAAATTTCATTAGTATATCGATTTATATAGAGTTTTGAATGTGGTTTTAATTAGTTGAACCACATGGAATTAGTCGAACCACATGGAATTTTTTTAGATTGTCAAATGATTGTTTTAAATTGCACCAAACCTTTCATTAGTTTACCGTACTAGAACCAGGGGTGATTTTTTTGTTCTCAGAAGCCCCTCGGCTAACGCACTTTCTTCACATATTTACTTTTTAAAATAAATTTTTACTTTTTAAATTCTTTTAAATATGAATTTTTTTCACCTTTTACATTTTGTCAATTTCATGTAAAAAATAGCACATTGAAATTTTAAATTTAAAGGGACCATCAGCCTCCTTTTTAAATTGAGATTGGCCCATATGTTAATTCGCCTATTTCAATTAGATTAATTTTTTCCAACACCGCTCCAAGCAACGGTTTTTCACAAATGGGCTAATTAGCATAGGATGAGCCGTGTTTTTGAAAAGGAGGCTGATGGTCCCTTTAAATCACTGCGTTGTTTCAGCTGAATCGGGAATGCTTTCATTCTTTGGTTAAAGGACTGTCATTCGCATTGGAGCGCGGTTTAGGGTCAGAACCACCGTCTTCGTCTTGCGAACAACTTTACAAGTTCTAATTTAAAAAGCATACTTAGCATAACATATAATATGAGTGTTTGAAATTGTATGAAATTCCATTGATTTTCACCATATTTTTTCACCATGTCGATGTGGGAAAATTCAGTTTTTCAACCGCATTTCATACAATTTCAAGCACTCAATTTGCATTATATAATTTGCATTAAAAAATTCGAATTTTAATGACTTTTAAAATTCGAATTTGAACTTCTAAAATTTCGTATCCGCACCCCCCCCCCCCTTGAACCGCACCCCCCGTTTGAAAATGCGAACAGCTAATCACTCTAGAACCACATGCTTGCGTTAGTTGAATTTGAAAATTAAAAAAAAAAATGTTAAGTTGATCAAAAGTTACATTTTCATATTAAAACAAAGGCTGAATTTTCCATTTACTCTTGCTAGAACTAATAAAGAAAACACAGTATTTTTATTGATTTGGCTGTTTCCTATCAGGTTTACATTTTATTTTTGGAGCAATATTTTTTATGTTAGTGTCTTGTATAAAAAAACTATTTTTGAAAATGTATATCTTACAAACTTACCAAATAAATATATTTTGGCTTGCTTCCTTTCAAAAGTTCGACCACTTCATCAGTAGACAACAAAATATCCACCTTGTTTCCAGTTCCTTTCTCCGTAACAGTGGTAAAATCTTTCCTAATCCACAAATTAGCAAATCCTATATCGAACTAAAAAATTTAAACGTTTGTTTGAAACATGAAATTCACCGTATCCTTATTTACCGTTTCCTCAATTTTCACAATTTCATCTTGCAACAGGTTGAATTGAATCAACTTTTTGTTTGTTTCCATGAAATCGAACATAGTTTTGTTTGCTTGTTTAAGACGGATGTAGGCTTTTCTTTCCAGCTGAAATTAATCATCATTCAATTAAAAAACCAATAAAATGAGGAAAAAGATTAAAACATACCTTTGAAATGATTTGACATAGTGGAATTATAGTATCCGGACTTAGCAGCGGCTGAAGAGGGAAAGACTGACAAAGTTCAACCTGGAAATTTGTCATTTTTTCAATTTTTGTCAATTTGAGGCCAAATGACGCTTGGAGAATGGCGATATACAAAATATGGCGGTTAGCGGAACAAACATTGAAGGATTTAAATTTTCCTGGTTTATAATACCAAAATGAAACATTTAGTGAAACCGAAACAAGTTTTTTTTAGTTTTTTTTTAATGTACTGAAACTTACAGTTTTTTTGATTTTACAATTGAATAAGTTTCGCTTTAGTGTGTGTAATAAAAAAGTAATTAAAAAGCAGTTTGCTTTTTTATGCCATTTTTTCCTGAAGTATGTTCGCTGTGATGCTAATGAGTGATTATTAAAAATTAAAACTGTTATGTTTATGTTTAAATACAATGTTAAAACATTCAAATTTTACGATGGCTTCTCAAGATTAAAACAGTTTGTTGATTATGATCAAGTGATTTAAAATTTCAAGTTAAAACATAAATCATACATTTTACGCGAAAGCGCGAAAAGACAACTTTTGAAGTTTGTACCCCGGTGGTCGAGCTTGTATAGAGATTTTTATTGTTAACTTGTTTAATAAACTGAATAAAACACTGAATTGAAAACTTTTTTTCATGTGAATTTAATTCGTTTGTCTTTTATACACATAACAAAATTATTCAACATTTTAACTACAATTTTGTGTT
Source organism: Oscheius sp. G VE-2021 (assembly GCA_022343465.1). Taxonomy (NCBI): domain Eukaryota; kingdom Metazoa; phylum Nematoda; class Chromadorea; order Rhabditida; family Rhabditidae; genus Oscheius; species Oscheius sp. G VE-2021. Next base: position 998,722 of record JAJQXH010000086.1, on the reverse strand, counting down.
TCACTTTGTTGCTTTCAAGTCCCATTAAAAACGGTAGTAGTTTATTAAATTTATTTTCTGGGTTGTGAGATGCAAAACATTTAAGAGGTTTAATTTTATGAAGTGCAAGTTCTACTTACTTTATAAAATAAGAATAAAAAAATCAAACCTTTATGTTTTGTTGTTGTTTTTGCTGCTGTTTTTGTTGTTCCATAATACAATCAAGTGAATCTCTTCGTTGACCCTAAAGGAAATGAACTTTAAGGTTAAATATAAATGTGTGTGTGAATGTGATTGTGTTTAGACGTGTGCGCGTCTGCGCGTGTATGTGTGAGAGATATAAAGAGAGTGTGTACGTGAGTGTGTGAACATTAAGTTAAAACATTTTGGAAAACACTCACACTCTTTTCAGGCATCCCAGCTTCATAAACGAGCCATTCAGCTTTTTTACCAAAAAGTATCATTTAAGACTAACTACGACAACTAAAAAATATCATAAAACTATTTTTCTAATGAAAAAAATGTTAAAAATAAAAAGAGACCTTTGAAATTTGGTTTTTAGGGAAAAAAGTGAAATTTAAAAAAATACGTGAGAAAGGCGACTTTTTGCTGACAAAAGCGATAAATAGAAGAAATTCGACCGGGGGTCAAAGTGATAAGAGATACGGCACAACCGATAAGTGTAATGTACAAATAAAACATATTTAAACCGTTTTATTAAAGAAAAAATAGTATAAAGTACAAAATAAATGCCACATGGTTGTTACTGAAATAAAGCTTTAGGAATCGAAACTTAATTGAATTTTTGAGATACGGTAGGAGATCCAGAAAAATTCTTGCCTACAATAATATGGGAAAAATAGAAATTACAAACGAAAAAATAAGATTTGAAAAAAAGAAAATACATGTTTCAAAATGCATTGAAAAGTAAAACGATTAGTATTTGCTTCCAAGAAATCAGTCAGGAACCAGAACATAAATGGAGGAATGTGGCAAATAGGGGGGGGGGGGGACTTGAGAAACCTAGGTTCATTCGTCCGTTTTTTCAAAGAAATCAAAGGCTCTGAAGCCAATGGTGCTTCCTTCAATGCGGTAGACGTAAGCCGTTGCTTTCTCTTTTGGATTCTTGATCAGTCGAATTTCAAGTTTTTCGAAATTCTGAAAAAAAAATACATTAAATAAATATTTAAAAAAATGAATTAGTTACCGGCTCTTGGGCATAGACGTCTCTTTCGAAGGGGATCTTCATGAAGTAAGGTAGCTCATGATAAGTGATGGTTGTATTCTTGACGCCAAAAAGGATGGAAGATAAATCAGGGGGAGGAGAATTGGGATTTGTGGTACAAATTCCGAGACAAGACATTCGGTTCAATCCAGCGGTCCAGTTCTGAAACATGAAAGATTTTAAAAAAAACATGTTAAATAAAAAAAGTGTTTGCTCAAAGAAATGAATAAATAAAAGGTATGTGTGTAACATTCAACATGTACTTTTCGGTTGGAAATTGTTTTTTGTTGGCCGAACATTAAAAAATCAAAATTTACAAATGTTGCGTAAAGTATTGAAACAGTGGAATGTTTTGCAATGATGTGAAATAGGCAAACGTCATAATTAATAAATTCATTGTTGTTTTCCATAGTAAGTTAGTAAAGGATTTAAGTGAAACCTTGAACTAAGTAAAGCCCTTTTTTTTAAACAAACAAAAACTAGCATTTTTACTAAATAATGTTGTCAAACTAAGGTCTGATGATATATTTTCTAATTGTAAATATTGTTTTCGCTGATTACCTGAAAGAATCGAATGTTTCAAAGCAATTGTATTCAATATAAACGGTACTAATGTTGTACTGAAACAGTGGAATGATGTAGCAAAGAAGTCGAATACGCAATTTTCAAAATCCACGAATTCATTGTTGTTTTCCATTGTGAGCTGATAAAGGATTTAATAGAAACCTTGACATAACTAAAGTTCCCTTTTCTCTAGCCAAGATACATAAGCCATATCTCAAAATGGAAACTTTTCAAAATGAATTTAAACTACATTTGAAAATACAAATTAGTTTTTTTTTAATAAATAATGGTGTAACACTAACTGCTGTTGATATTTTTTCAAAAATATTTTCGGAGATTACTTAAATAAATCGAATGTTTCAGTTTAAAAATAGATTTAATTTTTTTTGTTTTCATTTTTATTAGTGTGAAACGTTACTTTGAATATACTTTTCATTAAAAAAAGTTAATTTTCAGATAATTTAATTCTGAAAATACGCCTTAAGTACACCTTAATCACATTTAGTGACGTTGATTTGGGTGAACATTCAATTGTTGCCTAGGGTTATTGCGTGCGTGCCCGGTTTTTCAGTTCTGAAAATTTTCAAAATTTAATTTTGAAAAAAATTTGGAGTAATATTTGTTCAAATAAACGGATAAATAAATGGTATGCTTGTAACATTCAATAATTACTTTTTTTTGTTGAAAAAGGTTGTTTGGTTGGCCAAATATTCAATAATAACGGTACAAATATTATGTCAAGTACTGAAACAGTGGAATGATATGGCAACGATGTCAAATATGCAAATCTTATAAGCAATGAATTTATTGTTGTTTTCCACAGTAACTTGGTAAAGGATTTAAGTGAAACCTTGAACTAAGTAAAGCCCTTTTTTTCAAGTGGATCAATGAATTGCGTAGAATAATTAAAAAAAGATAGTTGTATCTCACAATCGAAACATTTCAAAAGAATTAAAACTACATTTAAAACAAACAAAAACTAGCATATTTACTAAATAATGTTGTCAAACTAAGGTCTGATTATATATTTTCAAATTGTAAATATCTCATGTTTTCGCTGATTACCTGAATCGAATGTTTCAAAGCAACTGTATGAAAAATAAAGGTTAAAATGTATTTAAAATTGGGTTTCAGTTAAAATAGTGTTTTCTGCTTCATTAAATTTACATTTCTTAAAAAAGTTCATTTTCAGATAATTTAATTCTCAACTTAAAGGGGAAGAACCTCGTAAAATTGATTTTTCAAAATATATTTATTATAGTTTCATTGAATAGATATCGTTACCACGTTTCCGAAACCTACCCCTTTTATATGATTTTGGCTGCAAAAGGGGCGCGTTTACATGGCCATTACACGCGTTTGCCGCACGTAAAAACGGCTAGAGTGGGCGAGAGAGTGTGGGAAATGGGGAGACGCAGAGTTGGCGGCAATTCAAATGACCATTTCCCCAAATTTCAAGCGCTCCTAAATCGATTCACTTTGATCTAAAATGGGTAAAAGAGGTATTTTTCGGAATCCTGGGAAAAAGATCAAGACTTTTATCACAAAAACAAAAAAAATATTTTTATGCGGTCCTTCCCCTTTAAGTAGAGGGCGCGCCTATCCATATTTTAGTGACATCACGTAAACCGTCTTTCGAGAATGACTTTTTTGCTCCGAAAAGATTTCGACGCGGAGAAAAAAATTGGCTCAATGTTTTGTTTTCATAGCAACACATTTCGAGAAAACATTTAAAGGACACGCGCGCAATAACCCGGAGGAAAAATCGGTTTTGACCCAAAAGAAATTGGTTCTGTTGTTATTTCAGCGTACCTTGAAACATCGGCGAATCGCAGTCTCCGGAAAAACAGCAAACGCCTGCTGCATCTCAAACGAGGACACTCTCTCCAAAACCCCGTAAAAGTCGGTTTCCTTTTCATATTTCCGTGACTCCTTTGTATTTCCACACAGCCAAAATTTGTCAACTTCCTGAAATTGATGAAAACTTTAGAACGGTCGTTTGTCATACCTCCAGATCCGGGGATTCGAGCAATTGTACGTCGTCGTCGTAAAAGTCGGAATTAGTGATAATCAACAGTTTGGGTTGAAGCATCTTCACAACTGATGTCCACAATTTGGGAAACCAACGGACACGAACTGTCTCCAATGTTAGGATAGTCCCCGGAAAAAAATTTAGCTGCTCCATTACTGGTCTGGTTGCGAAGGAAAGCTGATGTAGGTTCTAAAAAAACAATAATTTGACTCACAAAAAGCTTTTTTGACATTATTAAAAATTGTGTTTCACCACATTAATTCGATGTTTCAATTGTGTTTTGCAGTTAATCAGCTTTATAATTTAAGTGTTAACTTTTGTTTTTTTTACAACTTTAAAGTTGTACAGCTAAAACTTTATCAAGTTATTTTTTTAAAGCATTTATTGAATTTTTTAAAATTATTTTTTGAACTTAGCCACGTAAATGTTTTACAAAAGTTTTGCTGATGGTTTCCTAAAATAAAACTTTCATTTAAAAATTTAAAATATAAAAGTCAGTATAATATTCAAAGAGGAACTTGGGAAAATAAAAAAAAAGTTTTTCAAATATTGCAGTCATGTTTTAAATTCCACTTCCATTCTGCTTTCTAATTTAAACAACATCTATCGTGCGGAATATTTAGCTATGAGGATTTATTTAAATTTCAGTAAAGGTAATATTTGAAAAACAATAATTGTGAAAATGTGTAAAAAAATGTTAAATAATCCTGCTTTTTTTTGTAACTTTTGAACATTTAACATGGTTTATAAGCTTAGTTTTGCGTGGTAATATGTTTTAGGTCAATTCTGTTCTGCAGATTATAAGTTAATTAAGATTATAATTTCAACTGAAAGGGTGATCTTTAAAATTTTTTAAAAAAGTATGTCAATGTTTTACTACTTTTAAGTAAAACGTTTATTAATTTCGGTTGGTTGGTGTTGCCAGATCCACAAACTCGACATTGTTGTAAATTTACTTAAGCATCATTCAGAAAAAATATAAATTAAGAGTAAATTGACCCAATTTTTGCCGAAACATTCGAATGCCGCAACAAAAAAAAATGTGCAAGCACTCGGGATAGCGAATTTTAACGAACTACATGCACTGTATTTACGCGTCCGTCCAATCCTTTTCATTGACATTTCGGTCATCATGTTCAAATTTTCAATTTTCGAGCATGAAGACGCAAAATATTCTGGTATATGATATGAGAGCGAAGCGCTTTTCACACCCGTACGAGATCGGCGAAGGCGGGCCAAGGGTGGTCCCACCGTATACAGTGATGCATCATAGGCAAATTTACTCAGCAAGCTATGTTTAAAACAAAAAAAACATTCAGTTTTTTATAACAATTCTTAGTGAAACTTACATAAACAACTCGCGCTGGCTTACATCCTTTAAGTAAATAAGTGACTTCTTCCATGGTCCTTACAACTCCCACGGCCTTGTTCTCTTGCATTTTGCAAATATAAAACGATTGGTCTTTGCCATAATGCAATTTTGCGAAATCGAAGTCAAAATCCTGAAAAATGAGATTGAGTTTCTGATTTTAAACAAGGTTCTCACGTTGTGATTAATTTTCACAGTGATATCTCGTAGTAGATTGTTTTTAATAGAAGTTTTGTTAGAATCGATGAAATCTTTCATAGTTTTGTTTGTCCTCAGAAGACGAAAGTAGGATGTTCGGTCTACCTGAAAAAATAAATTTGAAATTCTGTAAATTATGTGACTTCAGGAAAATTCAGTAACCTATGACGAACCTTAGAAATGACTTTAATGAGACTCTGGCACGAATTGAGCAACATCCTGAGCGGAATGACCTGAAAATACGTTTTTCTTTACATTTTACATACATTTTTTATATGTCTAGTTTAAACAAAAAGAAAAATTGTTTATCTATTCTAGGAAAAACGTTGGAGATCGATATTTAAAAAAACTGCTGTTGAGGGAAAGTTTACAAACTAACGGCCCAAAGAAGAGAGGAACTTAATTGCAATTGTTAAAAAGCATTAGTGTGAATAAAAAAGGAATTACGGTAATTTAGAGTTTGAAAAATGTTCTCTAAAATTATTAAACTTATCTTTTTTAAATAAAAAATTATTTTAACACGATTTTTAAGATGTTGAGTGAACGTCACTTTAATGTTTCAGAAGAAATAGGGTCATTTTCATTCAATTTTTTTAAAAAGATATTTTTGTTTTGAAATGAGATGTGGGCACAGTGACTATGTCCCTAACTTGGGATAGTGACAGTCAGAAACAGAAAAAGTTCGAGAAAATTTTCTTTTAATTTTCTTGAAGAATGCAGCAAAAAAATTGTTACTAATTATGAAACTTATTTTTTAGCCGAATTTTCACTATTAAAAAAATTTACTTTGCAAAGTACTGAAAGTAACAATAAATGTTTCACCTAAACAGCATTGGTGTGACTTTTGTTTAAAAAAACTATATTTTAACAAAAATATTTAAAAAAACAATAATTAAAATAAAACCAACCTCTCTCTCTGGACCCCTCTGATTAGCGGCCATGTTTAACCTAAAAATGATAAAACATTTCGATAAAATTCAAAATTATAAAAGTACGGTAGAAAAAATACTCCATTGTGTCTAAAATGAAAATAACAATTTGAAACTTCATTAGAAATCAATGCATTCAAAGGATGACAGGGAAACTAAGGACTACGATTTGAAGGCAATTTCTAACCGTTTTGAATATCAACTATGACAGAGGCAAAGGCTTATTTGCAACGGGGAATAGGATAACCTTTCACAACAGCTCAATAAAGTCCAGTTTGAGGCACGAATAAAAACAAGACACAAATTACGTTTCTAAGGCTAAGTTCGAGGCATTAGGTTAAAGACAATTTTCTAAGGTAGGGTAATAAGGAAGCTAAAGTAGTTAACTTTGTTAAAACTACTTCTTCTCGGGGTAGAAATCAACGGCGACGAAGCCAAAGTGGCTGTGGCGTTTGTTGGAAAAGGGGGTCTTCAGTGAGGGACAGTAGTAGACACATCCCATTTGCTTCTTGGGAGGAGAGAGCAGAAGACGGTACTTGAAGGCGTCGGTGTCCTGGAAATTTAAACATTGGAATAGTTGGGCTAAAATGTTCAACATAAAATTGGTTGCCTAGCAGAGCAGACATAAAAATCATTATTGGAAAAACCATGATTTAATTTTTTTGTTTGCCAAAAGAGCATCGACTGTATTTGCCGAGTGAAGCAAAGTTGCAACATTGGAATTATGTGGACAAAGATTCCAGTGTAAAATTCGTATTTCCTAAAAGAGCAAAAAAGTTAAGATTGACATGTTACAATTTCAAATTTTCAGGAAAATGGTTTACGGTTATTTCTTATACAAACAATATTTACTACATAATAAAATAATAGTCATCAATGAAAATATTTCAATGTTTCAGAAAAGTTCAAAATAGGAAGCAATTTTTTACGACGAAATTAGTACCTCAGGTAACACAGAAGATATTATTGTAACGATGCGAAACAGCAAAGTGAACTAAACATAAAACAAATTTTTTGTTGAACAGAAAATAACGATTTTTCCCGTCGATGAATTTCAAAACTTCTAAACAATAGTGATTTTTTTCTAAATTTCTTTCTCTTTTTCAAAAATGAAGAACTTGAAAAATCAAAATATTTTTATTTATGTTTTAAAAAATGCCTCTTCTTTAACGTTAGAAATGAGCAATCTTAACCTAAAATCTTAACCTACAACAGTGAAACGATGTGGCTAATAAAGGAAGCGGTTATTGATTCTTTGAAGTTTTAACACATATAATGTTTTTATGGTTTACTATACGATTTCTAAATATGCAAACATTATTTTTACTTAATAAAATCCTGATTCAATTAAGCTATTTCAGGGCATTTAAAAATTCTAATTTTGCAAAGGAATGAAGAAAGACTGCGCGAAGTGCACAAGCTAAAACCGAAGCTGTTATTGAAAACATGCGAAACTGCGAAGTGAGGTAAAAAATAAGAAAATAAATTATTTTTGTAAATCTAAAAAAACGCTTTTCCAGATCGTTTGAAAGGAAATTTGCTAACATTAGTAAACAACTCGATAATTGTTTTCTTATTTCCAAAATTGAAAACACTGAAACTCCAACTAGGGCTTATGTTATTTTTAATAAAAACGGCGTCAACACAGTCAAAAACGGCACTTTAACAAAGGTTGTCTGTGTGTGTTTGTGTGTTTCTGTTTGCATGTGTGTCTAAATGTCCGTGTACGTGTGTAAAAACTCACAATATCATTTCCAGCGACCTCCTTATTGATCAGTTGTCGAATCTCTCGAGGAATCAGACTGTACTTGATTGGAGTGGATGCCAGCTCCACGAAAACGTCGTTGACCACCTGCTCGACTTCATTTTCTTGGATGATCACATTGATCTTCCTCAGTTTACTCTCACCATCAACCCATGCCTAAACTCATTTCATCATCACATAACATCATATATTTAATTTATTTAAATATTTAAGTTATTTAAATTACTAACCCTGATAAGAGAATTCACTTGCAGACTGGGGAAGGTGTTATAGTCTCCATCGATTTCGAAAGAGACCAATTGATTAATCAAATTGCTCAGATCGAGGGTATGGTCTCTAGGCAGTACGAAGGGCATCACGCTTGTGTCCATTTCAGCGATTCTGAGATTTTCTACCGTCTGAAAAAAGTTTCAACGTTTCAATTGATTTTTTGATTCAGCCAGCAATTTTTGAAATGTATTTTTACTTACCTCGAATTGCCTGGACTTCAACAGGTCGGGCATGTCGACTCTTGGCTTAAAAAGAGTGAGGGTCTTAGGCTTCAGAAGATCCAGGATGTCGAGGATAGTGTCTTCATTTCCGCACTTGATTGTGGTCTTGGTGCCCTGTGCTGGCTTCAGTTCCTTGAAGAAACTTTCGTGTTTGGCGAAGAAATCGACGTTGGGGATGATTTGGCGGTTTTTTATTTGAGCAAAGTCCTGAAATGAAATATATATATATATATATATATATATATATATATATATATATATATATATATATATATATATATATATATATATATATATATATATATATATATATTAATACGCTTTGCATTTCTTCACAACAGTAATTTCATAACGCACATGAATAGTTTAAACTTTCATTCACTCTCCAAATAAAAAAAATGCTTTTAAAAGTGTTAATTGCAATATTTTTTTATTATTAATTGCAATAATAAAAAATGGAACTGTTCATGATACCTTAAAGCTTTTGGAAAAATTCGAAAAAAAAAAGAAATAAAAAAAAGTTTTAAAAAGTTTTCAAAGAAAATTTCAAAAACACCAAAATGTTTGAGTTTCTATTCAAAGTTTCGTGTATTTCAGTAATTTTCCCCATACATTCCGGAGAGAAAAAGAGGCGTGGTCTCATTTTATAAAAATATAAAAATGAAAAACTAGGGCAGTTTAGTTCCAATTTAAGTAAAAAAATGAATCTCTTTCAAAAAATCTGAAATTTTAATTGAGAGAAAAAAACTGAAAAATAAAGTATTTGGGTGCAACATTTGAACTATTTTCTCGCTTTCCAAAATGTTTTTATTGTTGTGAATTGTTTGTTTTAACAATTCACTATACCAACGGAATGTTCACATGTTTCAAAAGAAATTTGTTAATATAGTGTTAACAAAATGCAAAATTTAAAAAAAAATTAAATAAAAAACCAAGAAAGTGTGTGAAAAAAGCTGACGCCTAATTGGGAACCTAAATTTATCAGAATCTAGTATTTAGTGTTATATTTTACTATTCGAAGAATTTTAATATTGTAAAAAAACAGCTCTTGCATTTTTGCTCTCTCTTTCTCTTTCTCTATCTCTTTTTCTCTTTTTGTCTCCATCTTTTTCCTAAAACTTACAAAGACAAACTCCTTCGGCTGCATTCCACGAAGGCTCATCTTGAAGTCATTCTTGCTCATGAAGACCCTTCTGCCCGTTTCCTTTTTCCTGTAAGACACCACATCCGTCTTTCCCTTGCTGATTGCCGAAGTAAGGTAGCAGTCAAAGTGAACCGAGGTGAAGCCAAAGTCCCACATCTAAAATTTCAAAATTCAAATCGCAGTTTCAGAAACAAACCGCTTTTTCAATTTTCACAGTGACGTCAGAAAGTGGGTTCAGAGGGTTGACCTTCTTTTTTCCCATTGTGACCATGACGTTCCTCATCAGGTGGTTTGTTCTCATCATTTTGTATTGGGAGGCTCGATCCATCTAAAAAATGAAGAAATAAACTTTCAAATATAAAAAAAATTGAAATCTGAAAAAAAACTGACTCTTTTGATGATCATGTCGAAAAGAAGAGGGGTCTTGGCCACTTCTTCCAGGGCAACCGATTTGACGGCGGCGTAACGGAGCTTCTTCTCCTATAAAATAGATTTTACATTTTTGAACGTGTGAGCGTGAGCGAGTGAGTGAGTGAGTAAGATTAAATATTTTAAATACCCACCAAAACTTTTTTCTCGTCTTCCGATCGTTCCAGCTGAAGCTCTAAAAGTTCAAATTTCTCGGCCAACTCCGTGAACTTTTGAAAAAGATCATGGTGCTCTTTCTGAAAAAGATTATAAAAAGATTGTTAACGAAACTAAAATGTTAATGAAAGGCATAAAACTTCGAAATGATAAATTCACCCTCCATTTGTCGGCTTCCTCCTCTTTAATGCGATATTGGTATTTGAGCGCATCCATTGCTAAAAGAGAAAATTAAATTTTAATAAAAAATTCAGGGTCCAAAACATCAATAAGCAAAAATATTATTTAAATCAACATAATACTTCATTATTTAAAAAAAAGATTGATTTAACCCATTTCATGAACAACATCACTGGTAACTTAACGTTTATGTTGCAAATTTCCGCCAACTGTGAAACATTCGAAAAACAAAGTAAACTAAACGTTTATTTAAATGTAAATTTTTTATGCTTTAAAACTTTCAAGTGAAATCGTTCTTTGGAAACAACAAATGAAGTGGTTTGGTGTATATTTGTACAACTAGCAAATTTATTTTTTTATAAATTTGATTTTATAAAGCTTGAAAGCGAAAAAGCCCAATGCAGCGTGTTTATTGATTGGCGAATTTCAAAAAAGCCATTTTGAACGATCGACATAAAAAAGCGGTTCTTGCGAAAAACTAAATTATTTTCATGTTTCATCAAAATGTGATTATGAAAAGGAAAGACTTGGATATCAATGAAAGACCGTATTCAACTTTCGAGATAAATATGATAAAGTTAACGTAATATCATAATTTGTTTGAAAAGAGAAAATAATTAGGAAATTATTGACCACAGCCGTTTGCTATGGCTGGCTGGGGGGCGAATGGAGAAAGGAAAGTGGGCGGCGAATGAATCAACCGCTGTTGAGCATGAGACGACCCGACTTAACGTTAAAAGAATAAAAATAATCGTAAGAAAATAAAGTTTTTTTTGCTTTAAAAAAGAAAATGTGGTACTAAAAATGAATCGTAAAAGGGCTGCATAAATTATTAAAATGCTGGTTTTATCATGATTCAATTTAAAAAAATATTCGTCAATATTGCTTGTTTCGGAGATCTGTAGGCAACTGAGTAGATAAAATTTAAAAATAAATACAATATTTTACAACAAGTCGACTACCGACCAATTTGTGTTGAATTTTTGTGTCAAAGTTGAAACATTCGAGAAATGAAATATTATTAAGCCAAGAAAAATTAAAAACAAAATTGTAGAATAAACAAATTAAAGAAAAAGTTGTTTTCGCAAGTTTTTTCTGCTTGAATTTTTTATTTAAAATTTGGACGCTAGAAAAAATTAAACCGCGGAAAGCAGAACGATTTTATCGATCGACACGTTCAAAAAAGCGATTTGAACGCTCTATATCCAAAAAAATCGATTCTTTCACAAAACGAAATTATTTCCATGTTTCAACGAAATTTGATTATAAGGACCAGAATCCAATTTAGATCATCTGATCACACGAGCATTCATAAAAACACCACAATTTGGTCAGAATTCTGCTAAGCAGGAAAAAGATTGGCCCCAAACGTTCGTTATGGCTGGGGGCGTAATGTAAAAAAGGAAAGGCGAATGAATGGAGGGGGGGGGGTCCTTTTAAATAAAGGTCAAGCGAACAAAGAAAAGAAGGAAACCTTTTTTCACTCTCTAATGTGGGCCTCAAACACTAGTTATCGCTTCGAAACTAATGTATGAATTTTATTCATTGTAAACATAATATTTTATACAGTGAAAACTCCTATATTCTAGTAGCAAAAAGTACTTTGTAAACTTAAAAATCAAAGTATTTAAATTTTAAACGATTCAATGCCTTATCAATGTTATGTTATTTTTTTTAGTTTTTTTGGGATTTATTGAGCAAGCGTTCCCACAAAGTCATAAGGTGGGGCTAAAATTAATGTTTGACTGTCATATTCAATAAATTCGACGTTTTTTCATTACTGAAAAACTAAATTTTCAACATAAGTTTATGTAATGTGTAAGTTAAAGGCATTTGGTTAGATTGGTCTCACAACGACTACTGGACTTTTACATGTTTGAAATTTAAACAGCGAACGATGACTAAAGAATAAAAGAAAAGTGGCACATTTGAAAGCCGATAAAAGGTTTTTAACTTGTGCATTCTAGTGTATATTTTATACAGAATTTGAAGCTCAGAAGATGAATTACATGAAACTTTTTTCTCTGTTAAGGCAAATTTACGAAACATTTGTACAACGTTTTCAGCCAAAATTATTTGCAAATCTAAAATTAACAGTCCACTCGTAGAAAAAGCAATAGTTTGAAAAATCGATTGTTTCCAATAACCAATATTGTTTTATTTATCGCAGTTTTTGCTTTTTAAAATAAAATTTGAATTGCAAGCGTTAATTTGTTTTTTTTTCTATTTCCAAAATAATTAAAATAAATTTAAAACAGAATCAACAATTGTGTTTTCTGGTAATGTTTTTTTGGTAAAGCTCAAAATTCGTTTATTTTGGTAATCAATAAAGAAGAATAAAAAAGTGCAGGAATAAATTTAAATCAAGTTTTAGAGTAGATGTGTTTCATATAATGTGTCATTTGTAACTTAAACAAAACATCCAACTGCATTTAAAATTTAAAAAAAACTAAAATTTTGGCTAAAACTGACGGAAGAGAAAATCGGGCGAAATCATCTGTGCGTTGGTTGTTATGTGGCGGAGCGGCGGCACATTTTCGATCGCACGGGCGCGATCGGCGGGGGCCGTGCTGGTTCCAATGGCAACGGCCGCGCGGTGTTGTTTATCGCAATCAGGTCGTAATCGCTGTCTGGGATCCATTTGACCTTTTGGGTGGCAGCGGGGTTGCAAATGGGAATATAGGGGTCGCACAGAAAATACAAACAATTGGTAAAGTGCAAAACTAAAACAATGTAATCATTTTCCAAAAAAAGTGTAAAAGGTTAAAAATTTAGGAAAGAAACATTTTATTAATTTTAGAAAGAATAAAATTTTAGTTAACTGTTTAGTTAATTCCGCTTTTATGCTCTCAAACGATTTCGTTTAAGAAATGTTATTTTCAAGCAAAAAATACGTGGCTGTTTTCGTGAAATTTTGGAAAATGATTACATTGTTTTAGTTTTGCACTTTACCAATTGTTTGTATTTTCTGTGCGACCCCTATATTCCCGTTTGATTCCTCCCCGTTGCCCAAAATGTCGATGTCTCCCGTAGTTGAATACCCCCTCGCCATGGGCGAACGGATAGACGTATCTGCACCAAATTTGGCTGAGCTGTAGGAACCCTTTGCAGGTCGCTGCGCGCCAAGTTCCAGCCCAATCGGTTGAAAAACGTTAGAATTAGAACCGAAAAACTGCGTTTTTGGCGAAACTTAATTGAAACGGTGGTGTATTGGTGTAAGCATTAGACTCGAATTCTGCCGACCCGGGTTCAATCCCCGCCAGAGGTTTTCTTTTTGCTTTTTAAGCAATTAGTCAGACGCTCTTTTTTGAAAGTTTACTAGTGGTTTCAAAGTGTGTTTTATTTTAGATAATTCGTTGTACTAGATGTATTTACTAAACCTACTTGCTTAATTGATTGTTTTAATAATCCTCTAATAAGTATTTTTTTCAAACATTACAATGCTGAGGTAAAAGTTAGGCCACCTGAGCACAGCCTCAGAACAAATCGAGGGAGGACTTTTGCCGCGCCTCCCTTGATTCTCCCACCGTTTTTCTCTTTTCTTGGCTGGAATTGGCACGATGGGCAAAATGCATTGTTAGAGGGAAACCCTTAACTTGAAGTATTCTACGAATACTGATAAAAAGAGAACAATTATTATATGTGAAAAAGCGAGTTTCAAAAAGAGTGGGTGGTTTGGTTCCTGATTGTATAAAAAGTGAACAATAGAAATGTTAGAAAAATACAAAAGGAGAACAAAAGAAAAGAATAACTTGACCAACTTTTCGAAACGCCGAAACCACCTCTAGCTGGATCGGGAATTAAAATAAATGTTTTTAATAACATATTGTCTAGTTTGCCCGATTAAATATGAGTAGAGCAGACAATATGATATCCGGCTAGAGGTGGTTTTGGCGTTTCGAAAAGTTGGTCAAGTTATTCTTTTCTTTTGTTCTCCTTTTGTATTTTTCTAACATTTCTATTGTTCACTTTTTATACAATCAGGAACCAAACCACCCACTCTTTTTGAGACTCGCTTTTTTACATATAATAATGTTCAATTGATTTACCAACAATTATGAAAATGTCCGGAATATTGACTGCAACTTTTTTCTTGCATTAATGTAATTTCGATGAAACAGTTGAACAAACTCAATTAAAAAATTCTTAAAACGCTGTTGTTTTAAATTGAGCTTCACACAAAATTCTATTTAAAACGAAACTATTTCAATTGTTTGAAAGAAACTACTGTAATTTTCTTTTTTCGGCAAGTTGAAACAGTGAAAAGGCGCGGCTGATGAATAATACGGTGTTTTTGAGTTTCTCACGGGCGTGAATAGTGCGATTACTGAGCATGGGAACGGCGGCGGATGTTAAAATGGTAATGCACTTTTTCTGAACCAAAAGGCACATTTGGTTACTGCAAGGGATCAAGTAAGCTAAGAATTTAACCCTAATTTCATCAAAAACAAAATTGAGATATAAATGGATATGATTTGTTCTTTTTCACTGTTAAAAACTTCTAAATTCTATTTTTTGGAAGATACAATTGTCATTCGCATTTTAATTTAGGAACAAATGGATTTCAATCATTCTAAGAACAGTAATTCTGCTATTTTCAAACATGGTTAAAACGCAGAAACAACAATTTTTATTTTATGCATTTTATGTTTCACTTAGTTTTGCTGTGTAAGATATCCACCAAACCAATTCAGTTTCAAGGGGTTTTGTGAATTTCATTCAAATGTTCCATTCATTCCATAAATATAAAGGAAAGTATTCGATTTAGTAGGCACATTCCACTTTTTTATAATCAGAGATTATTCCTTTTTAGGATTGCGTGAGGGATTTGAGCTTGAAATCGATACTTTACCGTGGAACACTTCCGATTCTCGAGAACACCTGCCGTTTTTCAAATTACTGACCGCAAGCGGCATGATTGCCGTTGCTGGGAAACCAAAGGGCACCTCTGATCCCTTTTATTTAGCTTAAAGGAAGCCTGAAACAATCAATTTATGTAAATGGCCGAAAAGTAAAAGGAAAATTGCACAAAAACATAATTTTAAAATTTTATTAATCGGCCTATTTATTTTTGTTGTTTAAAAATACCTAATTTTATTCACAAATTAACTATTAACAAATAAGGAAGCCGAACTGATTTCAAAAAAACGATAAAGCGAAAAACAAAGAAAAAAGCGCAATGTTTTGTTCATTATAATTTTGTGTTTTTAGTGATTTATTATATGAAGTAAACCCGCGTGAAAAATATTTTTTCTTCGTTGGCAAATCGAAACATTTAAGACCGATATTCTCTAAGGGACAACAACAGGGCGGTCCTAGAAAAAATAGATTTGGTTGAAACTGTTAAAATTTCTTGTTGAGGACCCAAATAATCGGAAAACATACCTGATTTCGGTTGTTTGACCTTAAGGTTGCACTTAAGGCCTTAAATACCCAAACTTCATAACTTTGTTCAAACTCAATATTCTTTAGCTCTGAAAGTTGCAATCGAAAGATCTTTTTGGCCGACAAAACTTTGTAATTTACCAAAAAACAAAATAATGCTATCTATGATAAAAAACGGATATAACACGTAGACTTCAATGGTGTAAGTTTGGGGAGGCGATTCCGGAATATCATCTCACACGTCAGAAAAAACCGTTTTTTATCAAAAATTTTCAAAGTTTTTGATTTTTTTCAGTGGTCAGATAGCATTATTTTGTTTTTTTGGTAAATTACAAGTTTTTTCGGTCAAAAAGATCTGTCGTTTGCAACTTTCAGAACTAAAAAATATTGACTTTGAACAAAGTTATGAAGTTTGGGTATTTAAGGCCTTAAGTGCAACCTTAAGGTCAAACAGCCGAAATTTGGTATGTTTTCCGATTATTTGGGTCCTCAACAAGTAATTTTAACAGTTTCAACCAAATCTATTTTTTCTAGGACCGCCCTGGAGCCGTTTGGCTCCAAAGTTAGTGAATACGCGTCTTAAATGGCGCGGTAAGTGATGAACAAGGCGTTTTTATGTTTCTCACGGGAGTGAATAGGGCGATTACTGTCCATGGGAACGAAGGGAAAGTGCACCTGGTCGTTAATGCCTTTTGAAGCAAAGGGGAAAATCAGGGCTAGGGCACGGGTATGGCAGGACAGAGATAATTGATTAAAATAGGCTAATTCCATCGAAATTCAAAACATAATTTTGTTTTTTTAAAATCTTTTAAACAATAAATCCACTATCTGTTTTTTAAGTTACATCCGTTAAAAATACATATTCAGCTTTAAAAAAAGTTGTTTTTCGTTTAAAACCGAAATTTTCGCATTTTTCCTAATGATTTTTATTCGTTACAAAACAAAAAAAAACGTGTTTTTCAAGTTTTATTACATAACTGAAACACAATAATTGAATCACAATACATCTGGAAACTATAATCAGTACTGACTCAAAGTAATAGCACATTTCTCAATTTTCACCCTCAGTTCTGTCAGATGGCCTTCGTTGCGCTTCACAATCCACTCCGCTGCATTTCGACGATTCTGGATCACGGTAAAACTGCGAGACATTACTGAGATGAATTTTTTAAAATCAAAGTCTCCTAATCGCTTGAACTCGATGGTTGGGCTGGGCCACTGATTTCCTTCGATCCAACTCTGAAATTTAACTTAGAAAAGTTTTTAGAAAACTTTCGAACCTGAATTTGGCTAAAAAGATCAGTATATCTGATAGTGATTCTGTCGAAAGTAGAACACGTTTTTGATTTGATGGAGAAGATATTCTGGAGCGAGATGTCGTTGGGATATAGCATTTGCAACTGAAAAGAGTTGGTAAATCTGGGAGAAACGGAAATTTAGACAGAGAGAGAGAGAGAGAGAGAGAGAGAGAGAGAGAGAGAGAGAGAGAGAGAGAGAGAGAGGAAAAGACAAATACATACAAGAAAAAAAACTAACCTCTTCAATATCACTGAAGTCTCTAGGACAATCGTCTCCAATTTTCGAAACGTTGATCAAGTGCTTCTTCAGTTGATATTTCTGAAAACAGTAGCTTGTTTGAAAGTTTCACAATTTTCTTTCTATCAAAATTTCAAAGAAAATGCAAAAATCACTCACCTTTCTCAGTTGGTAGTAAAAGTCCATTGTTCTATAACGTAGTTTGTGGATGGCCAAATTTTCGACATCTTTGAATCGATTCAGAATGAATTGGCACAGCTCGTCAGTGAGGTTATCCTGAATTCAAATGTGAACTTTTATTGTAACTTTTAAAGGGGAAGGACCGCGTAAAAATAATTTTTCTGATTTTGCGATAAAATCCTTGTTCTCATTACCAGGATTCCGAAAAATACCTTTTTTACCCATTTTGCATAAAAATGACCCGATTTAAGAGCGCTTGAATTTTGGGGAAATTGTTATTTGAATTGCCGCCAACTCTGCGTCTCTCCATTTCGCACACTCTCTCGCCCACTCTAGCCGTGTTTACGTGCGGCAAACGCGTAAAACGGCCGTGGAAACACCGCCCCTTTTGCAGCCCAAATCATATAAAAGGGGTATGTTTCGGAATCGTGGCAACGATATCTATTCTTTAAAATATTTGTTAAGAGACTTTGAAAAATCAATTTTACGAGGTCCTTCCCCTTCAACTCAGATATCGGAATAACTAGGTTTTTTACCCAAACAATTATATCTATTCTTCACCTTCTTTTAAGCTTAACAAAAATACAGCTATTTTAAGAAACGTGACTTAGTACCTAAGTAAAACTCACCATAACACAGAGATTCTTCGTCTGAAACCACACAGCTGGGCTGTCCCTCCAGTTGAAGAGAAAGGAGTCTTTTCTGAAGATTTTTCCGCGTAATAGCAAAAGTCCACCCTAAAATTTCACATTCTATGTTGATTTTTCAAACTGTACCGTAATATCTATGGTTTCGGCTTCAAATGGGAAGTTCATTTGCGGCCGCTCTTCGGAATAATTTTTAGTAAAAGCAGAACAGCGTTCAAAAACAGCTTGTTCTTTGTAGTTGAGCTAAAATGAAAATTTGAGTTTTAGATTTTAAAAACAAGTTACCTTTTCAAAAATTGCCAGCTGAATCGGGTAGGGCAGCAGTTCAAAGTCAATGGAGCTCTGAGGAAAGCGCTGAAAATAAAAATATATTGTTTTATTAAAAAAGAGACTTTTAAAGAGACTCGATGCATAAGTATGGTAATCAACTGTTATGGAAAAACAAATTCCGAAAAGTATTTTTAAAATTATTTAAAATTAAAAAAAAGTATTTGAAAATTTAGTTTTGGTGACGTACCGGCAACGGAAAGTCAGCGAAATACGAAGAAGAAGACGTCTGGATCCTGTTTAAACGAAGCATTGCCAATATTTAATTATATTAAACGTGGGTGAATTATATTAAACAATATTAAACGCTATATACAACAAAAAAAGCAGATGCCCGGTATATGAAAGCCGATGTGCAGAAGCATACGTTATTCCGAGTCGCAGAAGAACTAGGTCAACTGAATTTTATCGATTGACCCAGCATGGAAAGTTAATTACGGACCTATATCTGTGTCTGCGTCTTTCTGTTTCGAGTCCCTTAGATGCGCAGGTTAGTAGCAGTAGAATGATTTCGTCCTTCAAGGAAATGTTTAGAAATTGTTACAACAAACGAGTTTGTAAAAAGGGTGCACTAAAAATATTAAAAAAAAATAATTAGGTTATTACAGAAAAACCTTGAATTTGTAATAGCTTCTTTGTTTGAAAGGAATATTTTAGAAAACATTTGCTGACATCAGTAAAGTGTTTAGCATAGTTCCAAAAGCGAGTTTCAAAATTAATTAATTTTTTGTTCAATTAAAATTCACTGTTTTATCGCAATTTGATAAGACAATCTAAATCGGTCATTTATTTATCATTATAATGAAACATTTTGAACTATGAAAACATATAATTTTTAAACAGTTTTGTTTGAAAGTTTCAAACTAGCCGTGAAAATACTTTTATCTTGCTGATTTGGCAATGCTTCTTTTTAAATGTTTACGTGCAGCATTCAATCAGGCTTTTTAAAGATTTGAAGAAAATCAAAGAAAAATAATTTTGTATTGACGACATTCGGTAAATTCCAGACTTTCGTTAATGGCAAAATTTAAAAATAAGTAAATTCTGCGTTTCATAAAAAATAAATAATAGCCTGAAATTATTGCCTCATTTTAATTTTTTTAAAATTTTTCCCTTGATTTCGTTTGTGTTTGCTGCCTGTTTGGAATTGCTTCACAATTACACTTCCCCTCATTGATTGTCCACCTCATCGCTGAGTTTTGAAATTGTTGGCTCTGTCCTAGCTTCTTGCGGTGTTGTCATGGACACTTACTACAAAAAGTGTACTTCGCCTACTTACCCGCAGCTAAATGTTCCGCACATTGAATTAGTCGGTCTATATACTCATTCCGCCTTAAAGGCACAGTCAATTTCATTAATTTTCATTTCATTATGATAGGATACGGTCGTCCATTTGCATATTCAAAAATGCTAAATTGTCTCGCGCACTCCTCATTTCCCTCAGTGTCTCATTCCAATTTGAATGCCACTAAACGCAGGACACATTGACCGTCCGGGCCATGCGCACTTTCTGCGGATGGAAACCCGAAATCGGCTACTTTGAGGTTGAATATCTCAAAAACTAGGGATTTCCGACATAAGGTCCCAAAAAGTTTTTTGTACAGCTGAATTTTCTCTTTCAAATGAGACAAAGGTGCAAAAGCCGCCTGACTGTCCCTTTAATCCGTCTTGTTAAAGGGACCGTCGGGGATCATTTTTGACTTTTTTTTCGCAAATTAAAAAGCTTGAAAAGTTGTTTTCAGGATAAATCACTGTTTGGGGTTTAAATGCGTCTTTTTGGAAAAATCTGCATTCGAAATGCCAATTTTTGGGCCATTCAGACGAGAGGCACCTGTGAATAACAGGCATTTTTACGACCTACGTGCTCGGTGTTTACGGCCCGTCCTATCGATCGGTTTATTGATTTTTTGGCCATCATTACCATATTTTTAATGTTCCTGCCTAAAAAGACGCAGAACACTCTGGTTGTCTGACATGTTAGCGCAGCGAGTTTCACTCCCGTACGAAATCGGCGGCCGCGGCGAGGATACTTCCGCCGCATACAGTAATAGATACGTTATAGGGGAAGGACCGCGTAAAAATAATTTTTCTGATTTTGCGATAAAAGCCTAGATCTCATTCCCAGGATTCCGAAAAATACCTCTTTTACTCATTTTGGATCAAAATGAATCGATTTAGGAGCTCTTGAAATTATGGGGAAATGGCGTTTGAATTGTCGCCAACTCTGCGTCTAGCCATGCCACACTCTCTCGCCCACTCTAGCCGTGTTTACGTGCGGCAAACGCGTAAAACGGCCGTGTAAACGCGCCCCTTTGCAGTACAAATCATCTAAAAGGGGTGTGTTTCAGAATCGTGGAAACGACATCTATTCAATGAAATAATTATAAAGAGACTTTGAAAAATACATTATACGAAGCCCTTTAAAGTCTGAAGGATGTCTCTGACGGTACTTTTAACTTAGCAAGATTGAAACAGCGTTATGAAGTTGCCAAAGAAAATGTCAAACTTGATTACGTGTATAGCCAAAAAAGAACTTGTATTGTTCGTCTTCGCAATTTTGTTTAAGGGAAATGTGAAACTTTCACTGAACGACAGTTATCAAACATTTTTTTTCATTGATTTCATTTCAATTAACGTAACGCCAGACAATCGATTGTACTTTTCATTGCTGGATTTTGAAATAAGCGGAGCTGGGCAAGCTTCTTCCTTTGTTGTCATGACTCTCGGCCGAAGCTGCAATTTGTGTTCGAGGCGCCTCAATGTTTCACCTATAGAGTGCCTGTGACTTATTCAGCTGGCTCGGATTCAGCACTAGACGCTCACAATGTATTTTATTTTATTCTTTCGCTCTAAGTTTCCGGATTCTTCCTAGCATCATTTTTACTTTCTACTAATCTTCCCCCTGATGGAAAGTATATCTCTTTTAACTCACAACGATCTTTCGAATTTTCCTTCTACTAACAATGTATTCATCTGTACCGCTTGAAACATGCAATCAACGGGCATTTGCATTTAGTCAACAAGGCACATCTGACTTGAATCTAGCTATATTTTCTGATAAAAGTTTTCGGTGGTTTTTCGCAGTAAGCGGCTAGGGGCAAGCTTCTTCCTTTGTTGTCATGACACTCGGCCGAAGGAACAATTTGTCTTCAAGGCGCCTCTATGTTTCACGTTTAGAATGTCTGTGACTTTGTTCTTCAAGAGAGTAGCAATAAATAATTTTATAAAATATTTTTTACGTTACTCTCTTCAAGAGAGTAGCAATAAATTTTTTTATAAATGATTTTTTTATATTTTATAAAATATTTGTTAGGTTACTCTCTTCAAGAGAGTAGCAATAAAGTTTTTTTTGTTTTTTTTTGTTTTTTTTTATTTTTAATTTTCATCCTTCCGTGGAAGGATGACTTTTTATCTTTTTTTTGTATTTTATTTTTTATTTTCATCCTTTCGTGGAAGGATGACTTTTTTCTTCTTTTTTTTAAATTTTTAAATTTTTAATTTTCATCCTTCTTTGGAAGGATTACTTGCAATCAACGGGCATTCGCATTTAGTAAGCAATGCACATCCGATTTGAATACAAACATTTTCGATCGCTGAATTCTTCTCAAAACTAACATAAATTTTTAGGTATCTTTTAAGAAATGCTCAAAAGCCAGTAGATTGAATTCAATTGGTATATTATTAAAAAAAATTTCGTCACGCAATCGCTTCAGGACCAAACCATTCAATATTTCTTGTTCTGTGAAACTTTCGAAAAACATTAATTATATATAATTTTATATTAAAATAAAAAGGCCCTTTTCAATTCTCTTCAAAGTGACGACCGATTGGACTCTTATTTCCTGAGTTTACTAGTTTTGTTGCTCTAGGCGGAGCCTCTCATTTGTTGTCATGACAATCGGTTGAAACAACAATTTGTCTTCAAGGCGCCTCAATGTTTCACACATAGAATTTGCCCTATTAATTCCACGGGCGCGGATGCAGATGAATTTAATTTCCGAATGCGCGGATGCAGTCGGAAATTAAATATTCTTTCATTTTTAAAAAATGAAAATTTGAGCAATAAAAGAATTTCTGCAATTCTTGCATCGCTTCGATGTTTTGGCTAATAATGGGCTACTAATTCTGGAATTTTCAAGTTTGTCTGTTTCTGAATGAAAAAACCATAGTTGTAACAATCAACCAATTTAGTTTAAAATTGGCAAAAATGTAGGCAAAATTGTGCAAAAAAAATTTTTCTTGGAGTTTTCGACGAAATGTTCACTTTCATCCGCGTTTTTGAAAACAATTGTCGTTTCGAAATATTTTATTTTGGGCACGGAATTAAAATAATATTTTACGCAGAATCATTTGCAATTTTTATTAGTCCCACTCCTTGAATTATCGCATTTAACTAAACAAAATCATAATTAATTTTTTTAATTTTATCTTTTTAACGAAAGAAAATGTTCTTTCTATTCAGGTAATTAAACCATGGAACCGTATTCTCCCACGTTTCAATGCGCGGGAGTTTTCGAATCTTCTCGCCAGAGCCAGCCACCCTCACTTTCTTGGGAAGAAAAAGCATCGAAGATCGGAATCGACTTGGTAACCCATTCCTTGGATCAAAAGGGACGCCAGGTATTTAAAAAAAGAAGATGAAAACTAAATGTTGTAGGATCTCTACCGTGAAATCCTCCATAATGACAATGTGGCGGGGATTTTTGAAGTTGTCGGGGAAAAGGTATATTTTTCGATGAACTTGAAATTCACGGGTTTTAGAATGAAATCAATTTCTGGAACATTCTAATGATGCTAATTGGTTTCATGAGTTTCGGATGTTTGATCTACGGATGGAGGAAGTTTAAGGGAATGCAGATTGACCAAAAGGTAATATTAAACACATGAAAAGAGCGGTTTTTATTAAAATGGACATTCAGCGCTTTACAATTTTTTTCATATTAATATAAAAACGGAAAATAAAAAAACTTCCTCACAAACGGAAAAAAGTACGTATAGTCGCTGGCAATCCTAATTTTCCAGG
Organism: Oscheius sp. G VE-2021; assembly: GCA_022343465.1. NCBI lineage: Eukaryota > Metazoa > Nematoda > Chromadorea > Rhabditida > Rhabditidae > Oscheius > Oscheius sp. G VE-2021. The sequence goes on along the minus strand of JAJQXH010000086.1, from coordinate 975,163 downwards.
AAATTGTAAATGTAACCGTGACGCAGTATTGCGTACGTAGACTATAAACACATAATTTCTGTACGCAATTTCGCGTCTTGTCGTTGACCCTAGGTTCCTACATTCAGGCATTTGCGCTTGTCAAAGAACTCCAAACGCGAAATTGCGTACAAAATTATATGTTTAATAATGCGTACGTAATACTGCGTCAGGGTTACAATTGCGAATGAGAAACTAGGATTGGCGACAACTACACAAGAACACTCATTATCAATGTTTTCGTGATTTGTTCCCAAAAAGCTGGCAATATTCTTTTTTTTTTGCCAAAAGACAATAACTCAATAATTTTATGTAGTTTTAGACGTGAAAATATTATAATACATATCGCAAAAATTAATCAAACACGCATAGATGAAACATAAAAAGGAAATCAGTTTGTCTTTGACTTTTTTTTATTTTGGTTATTTAAAACATCGTTTCATTGTTTTAACGTAGAACTAAAAGTTTCAAAATAATGTCTTAATGTTCCCTTCCCGAAAATGCCACATAAATTTCTTGCTACATCATACTTTGTCTTAAGGTTTTATCATCATTTCAATTGAAATTGCAAAACAGAAACAGTGTTTTTCTATTTTTTTAATAAAACATTTAGAACAATTCCCCACGATTCCGTGGGATTCGCAAGGCTATTTCCTTCTTTCATTTCGGATTGGCCCTTATTGTATTCCTCCTCTTCTGCATTTCTGCCCAATTCTCTAGCAATTCTCATGAAGTTGAAACCCAAGTCCCCGGTGGGCAAAAGATGAACGCGAACGACTTCCTGACTAATATGGAGTGCTACTTCCAGGTTCAGGATACCAACAGAAATGTTAAAGTGACTTTTAGATGAATGTGAAAGATCAAATTGACCACGTCGAATCGGTATTTATGGATTACGTTGAAAAGATGAAAATGATTTACGGAGATCGAGTGGAGGAAGGAAGGGTGAGTGAAACATTGAAAATGCAATAGTGGCACACTTACAAAAATGGGCAACTAAAACTTAAATGTCTTCTATTTTAATTTAAAAATGCTTAAGGAAAAGCATTTAACGTTAAATAAATTTTAAATATTTCTAATATTGATAAGTAATTTTTTTAGACAAGAACAATACAAATATAATTTAAAAGCGCCGAGAAAAACAGTTTTATTTATTTGTAGGATAAAAGCGCGTGGCTCCAAAAATGTATTTCGGCAAAGTCGCAATCACGTATTTTCTGTTGGATGTGCATTAAGTCGAGGCCGCTTTTGTAGACAAGGTCGATGGGCGACGAATATAGCTAAATAAAATTAAGAACGTAACTTTAGATAATTAATGAAACGTTGAATGGAACAGACATTTTTCTTGGTGAAGAGTTGCAGAAGAGAGAAGAAGTTTTCAAAAAGGTACTCACTCACTCACTCACTCACTCACTCACTTTCAAATGACCGACTTATATATAAGCAGACACGAAGCAACCAAGAAAGTTATCGGGAAGATGGAAGCTGTGGTAATATCAATTCAAGAAGCTTTCCTGAAACAGATGATATTCGTAGACCTTCTGAGTAGAAGGAATGACTTTATGAGAATAGTGAGTGGTTTTGTAAGGGGATCCAACTTTGCAGCAAACTTTTTAAGTTATTTCAAAAATCGATTGCAGGATACATAAAAACGCTAAGGTGTATATTAAAGGGGAAGGGCCGCGAAAAAATATTTTTTTGTTTTTGTGATAAAAGTCTAGATCATATTCCCAGAATTCCGAAAAATACCTCTTTTACCCATTTTGGATCAAAATGTATCGATTTAGGAGCCCTTGAAATTTGGGGAAATTACAATTTGAATCGCCGCCAACTCTGCGTCTCCCCATTTCCCACACTCTCTCGCCCACTCTAGCCGTGTTTTCGTGCGGCAAACGCGTAACGGCCGTGTAAACGCGCCCCTTTTGGAGTCCAAATCATATAAAAGGGATATGTTTCGGAATCCTGGAAACGATGTCTACTCAATGAAACTATAATAAAGGGACTTTGAAAAATCAATTTTACGAGGTCCTTCCCCTTTAAATATTCTTTTGGGAGTTTTAGAAAAAATATTTTTTATTCTAATTTGTTAAATGTTGTATTTACTTTCAGGGCTGCCTTGACATTCTGTTTTCCCTTATTGCATTCGTATGCGGTTTAATCATAATTTTTGAAATGGCCATAACAGTTGTATTTTATGTTCCACTCTGCATGGATTTCCTTTTTGAGAAATACTTTTCTCTTATTTATGTCTACCAATACTCTGTGTATCCAAGTATGAAAAGATTTTTCTACATCAATTGTGCGATTACTTTTGTTTTTGCGTTTGCGACATGGTAGGGTCACTGAATGTTACTCTGCTAAAATATTTTTCCAATGTTCTTGAATTTTTGAGTCTTTATGTAATTTTCAGTGCGTTTCTCACCATTGCAATGCCACTAAACTCCTACTGTAACAACGTCTATGGAAATAGTTCACCTGAAGAAATGATGAAATTTTTGAATGAAACTGGACGTGAAGTCAAATTCCTGGATTATGATGGCAATGAACAGAAATTCACTTTCAGGTAGGCCCATTCTTTAAAATGGAAAGGCTTCTTAAAAATTAATATTTTAAACCCTCTGTTTTTATAGTTTTCATTGAAAATAAATAGTATCTAAAATAGATAGTTCTTGAATATTGGGAATTTTTGGGTCCGCTGTGAAAAGTATTCCAACTTTTTATTTTAAAATTAATTGTTTTATAAAAAAAGTCAGTTTAAATTAAATACGTTAAGTAAGTGAAAAACTGGTTTAAAAATATTTTTATTTTTAATACGCGTTTTATTTTAAACTTAATTTTTAAGAAAACACAAAAACAAAATTGAATATTTTTTCTAAAGTGAGAAAAATATAACGCTAAAACAAAATTTAAAAGAAGACTGACGTTCACTTTAATATTCGCCCTTTTCGTTTCCCGTTCTGTTTTGTTGGAACACTCCCCATTAATGCGAACAGCTAATGTTTTTTCAAATTTAATTTCAAATTTTGGGGCAAAATAACATTTTTATGTGAACTGGGATTTAGGAAAAAAGTATAACATAAAAATGCCACAAAACTAAAAAAAATTGATTGTTTCGATGTTTCAAATTACGTTTTTATAAATTTAAAAAGTTGATTCTTTAGTTGATGCGTCTTTTTCAGTGAGTTCATCAGCAAACCCGAAATTTACGCCAACACAAAAATCGACAGCCATCTGAATGGCATAAGCTACAGTTATGTATCCCCACTTTCAACTCTATCGGAAATGAGCCAGTTTGTAAAGTAAGTCTCTTTGCTTGCTTTAATGTATTATCACCTTCCGGCAAATCGATAAACTCTCAAGTGAAAATGTTGGAGTCCTCGATAGTTTGAATGTGGAATACACCAAAAAAGCCAATGTTATTCTGGGCGATATTATTACGAAGCACTTACTGCCGTTTAGCGTAAAATTGATAAAGAATGTTTGAAATTGAAGTTTTAGAAAGATTTTGATAATGTGTTCAATACTGAATTCGTACATGACGCTTATTTGAAAAGTGGGGATTGGATTTGCAATTTCGCCGGAGAATCAGCTGTGAATTGGTCACACACGTGTGAGTTTTCTCTCTCTCCCTCTCTCTCTCTTTCTCTGTCTCTCTCTCTGTCTCTCTCTAACAGTATCTCTCTCTCTGTCTCTCTCTCTCCAACAGTCTCTCTCTAACAGTCTCTCTCTCTCTCTCTCTCTCTCTCTCTCTCTCTTTCTTTCTCTCTCTCTCTCTCTCGACTGCAATTTCCAGTGTTTCTAACCCTAACTGTCTTTTTCTACAACTTTTATCTCTATCGTCTCACATCTCAGCTCTACGTTTTCTTCGGTCAGGAGGCACATCTGATTTTCGAAGAGGTAAGAGCCTTTTTATTTTTATTAAAATTGAGTATTCAGGTCGAAGAAGTACAGATCGACTGTGACGAATTGCAGGAAGAAAAAGCCCCTCTTTTTACTGTAGTTTGATACAAGCAAATCAATAAAGCACATTGTTAACCTGTTTTTTTTAACATTTTTGAACAATACAAATGTTGAAGTTTTCAATAATCAACTTTAAAAAAACAGCTATAGCCATTAGAAGAAAAGAAAATCATGGAAGTTTAAAACTTTCAAATGTGCATTTTACTTATATGTTACAGTGAGATTTTATGAACAATGTTAAATAAATTGACCGATAGTTTCATCCGCATGTTGAATTTAACAAATAGTTTCTCTCATCTTTTTTTCTAAGGATGTGGACTCTTCTTCGTCTTCAGAGGATTCACGAGCTACGTGAGACGATTAATGTATCAAAAATAGTGATTTCGACACAAAGAGAGAAAGAGTGAGAGAGAGAGAGAGAGAGAGAGAGAAAAGACAGCGTCAGTACTTCCTCTTAGAGAGATTTAATATAGAAACCACTTCTTTTTTTCACCCCAAAATAATAGCTCATAAACTCAGATTTCTTTTGCTTTCCTAAAGTAAAACATTTGTCTAGAACATTTTTTCATGTTTAAAACATTTTTCAATATATAAAATAAGAAAACATTATTCTATAGTTTATTAGGCTATTGCACTCGCCCGGTATGTACAAACAATCAATGTCAAATGAAATCACATCTCCGCTTATTTCAAGAACTTCATCCTGTAGCAGCTGCCGACAAGAATGTTGATCTCTTCGCAAGATGCTCCTGAAATTTAATTTTTTTAAACGTTATAAATAATCGATTCGAAATTTTCTAATCTGTTCTCACCTGGAAGGAACATCTGGGCCATGTTGCAGTGGTCACGGACGTAGCTCCTAACGTCAGAGACTCCGTAGCTGGAAGAGTAGCGCTTCATCTGAAAAACGAACGGCAATTTTAAAACTTTGTTGAAAAATGTTCACATTCACACTATTGCATTTTGTTTTAACGCACAATTGCGTACTAAAAATATACTTTTTTATCACGCGCGTGCTTCATTCAATGCAAATAAGTTTGGTGCGCAGTGTTTAAATAATTGCGTAGTTTTGTAAATATTTTTATTTAAACATGTAAAATGTTAAAAACCTCAAGTAAGTTTTACGTTGATGGTGTTTTTAAATAGTTAAATTTGCATTAGGCGCTTTATCAAAAATTGTTTTTTTTTAACAAAACGGTAATATTAACCAAACTATTTAACAAAAAGAGAATTATGTTCACCAATATTGAAGGCGACCAATCCTGAATGTGAAGTTTATAAAAACCTCTAAAACTTGAAAATTGCTTAAACGTTACGCAACTTCTTTAAATTGAAATTTGGTTTTGTTTGTTTAATTTTCCTCTTGAACCGGACTGCATTTAAAATACATTAGACAAAATCACTTTTTCAAAAGATTTTCATCAACCATCTTCATTATTGCTAGTTTGGTGATTGTGGCGACGCAAAACTGCCTACTAAAATAAAAATTATTTGAATTTGTATTTAAACTTGTCTAAAAAGTGGTTTTCCGCAAAAACTTATTTTTTCAGGTAGATTTTTTTAAAATAAAAGTTTGCACGCAATGTTTTCGCCAATTTCAGCTACAAAGGATATTTTGTTCAAATTAGTCAAATGTTTCAAATCATGCGTAATATTCGCCTCGAATACTATCTGAGGTTCCAGCTTAATTTTATCTAGAAAATTTATATTTTCCATTAAAACCCACCTTTTCACAGTGTTCAGGGGAGAGAATGAGGGGTCTTCCTTGTTTGTCCTTCTTCACATCGCTGGGATAGTTGGCTGGAGGAGTAGCAGGGGGCATGGTGGTGGCGGGGTTAGGTCTGATTGACAAACCATTGTTCTGGAAAGTTGATTGTTTTTCAATCTGACAACCTTTGAGTTCACAGACCAGTTAGGTAATTTTATTTTTCGACGAATCAAATGTAAAGCTTTAATTTTATTAAAAAAAACCCTCTTAATTTATTTAATTTTAAGTTGTTTTTTAAAAATTGATATTAAGTTGATGTGTATGTTTCATTTAAAGCTTATAATTTTAAGGTTTCAAAAATGGTAGTATTGCCTCGTTGATTGTTTTCTGGTCTTATTATCACCGTATACAGTTACAAACCAAATATGAAAATATAAACCAGGTGTCAGCAATGTATGTTTTCATTATTTGTATTTCAGTTCTTAACAAATTTTTTTTCGAAATCCGGCTGTGCTGTATAAAGTAAACTGTTTTTTTGTTAAACTGTGTAGTTATCTTGTTTCGAAATGTTTTAGAATTTCAAAAGAGTCACAATATTTTTAAAAAAAATTAATTTGTTACCTTCCTAGCCTGGGGAACTTCAATGGTCTCTGCATAATCTTCCCTAGACACGGGCTTAACTGCAACTGGTTGCTCGTCCTCGGTAGAATATGAGCGGAAACCCTAAAAATATATTGTTTTTATTTAATCTTTAATTTAACTTGTTTGTTTTTGTAATAAATTTGGCTAATTGGGTCGAATGCTTGGCAGAAAAAATGTGAATTTAAAAAATTATTTTTTTTGTTAACTACTACGTTAAGGTATCATGGTTTTATTAAGAAAACAACTGGATGGTTCATTGTAATGTTTTTTTCTCTCTCACATGTATGACAATGTGTAAAAATTGCATGATGCAAATTTAAAACATTTAATTCATAAGAAAACTTCACAAGAATGGTTCAAATTCTAAAACTATGGGTTTTGAAAATTGAAACTTGTTTGTTTAAAACTTTAAACATTATACTCCAAAAAATATACTCCAAATGTAAAATTATTTAAATGTTTTAGTTTGGGTTTATAAACAATGCAAAACAAATTAACCGATTGTTCCAAGTTGTATTATAAACAAATGTTTTTTTTTACCTTTTTCCTGACAATGCGGACCTCCTCGTCTTCTGCGAGCTCGATGCATTTGTATTTCTTCGTCTTCAGAGGATTCTTGGGCTTGAAGGCAGCAGCGACGCAGACCAGAGCGAAGGCAACGATGATGAGGCGCATTGCTGAAAACAAAACAAAAATAAAGGACTGTTTTTATTTTATTTTTTTCAATGTTGCAGATTAAAAGATAAAAAAAGCAAACATGAAAGAATAAATTTCAAGAGGTGCTCAAATTTTTAGAATAGGTAATTTATAAGTTTTCCCGACTTCAAACCGAATCTAATAAAATTTATATATTCAATTATAAAAAAGACAATGAAACATTTAGAAGAAAAAAAGTAGTAAACTTAGTTTTTAACAAAATTAGTCAAAACGATTTCAATTTATGGATTTGTTTTATGTCATTTGTGACAAAACAACCATTTTCAATGAAATTTTGATTGAAAAATGAATAAAAAAGGAAGCCAATCATTTTCTATTTTTGGACTTAATTAAATAAAAACTTTAAAGGGACAGTCAGGCGGCTTTTGCAACTTTGTCTCATATGAAAGAGAAAATTCAGCTGTACAAAAAACTCTTTGGGACCTTATGTCGGAAATCCCTAGTTTTTGAGATATTCAACCTCAAAGTAGCCGATTTCGGGTTTCCATCCGCAGAAAGTGCGGATGGCCCGGACGGTCAATGTGTCCTGCGTTTAGTGGCATTCAAATTTGAATGAGACATTGAGGGAAATGAGGAGTGTGCGAGACAATTTAGAATTTTTGAATATGCAAAATGGGCGACCGTATCCTACCATAATGAAATGAAAACGCCCCTGACTGTCCCTTTAAAATCAGAAAAAATAGTAGAATCAAAAAAATATGTTGAACCACTAACAGGGTAAAGACAAGACCATCGTAATGGTCAAACAAGTCGTCCACAGCGGCGTTAAAATGAAGCCCAAGTGGACAACAAGTGGACATCTTGAGATGGTCTGGTTTGAGCTGAACCTTGGGTCAGTATCGTTTCTAATACAAAAATCACGCCAAACAATAAAAACAAAAAAATTTCATTTTTGAAAGCTCTCGTTTTACATATTTTATTTACGTTTTACATTAGGAAAATTCATAGCTGAGTGTTTCAAGATTTTTTTGTTTTCGTTTGCGAAAAAGAATGAATTTTTAAACTATTTGAATGTTTCCCTAATTTTTGAACAATCTTCTGGCAGATTATTGATTTTGTGAGAAATTTTGTGGGAATCCGTCAAACGCAAGCATTTTTGGAAACGTATTTAAACAGAAAAAAACATGTTTTTTGTTTGCAACTAAATGATTCAATACCATATGGCCTTTTCACTATTAGCTTAAAAATGCATTAATATTTTTGGTACCTTTAAACAATACACTAAATTTAGTATACAGTACACATTATTGATTTAAGTTAATTGATTTAAGTTAATGATATGATATGATAATTATTTTGCAAATATTTAGTTTATTTGAAATGTTTTTTGGTCAAATTGAAAAGAAGTATCTTTTGATCAAAATCATTCTATTTAACACATCCGGAGATCAGTTGTTAACTGAAATTGCTTTTTCAAATTGTCTAAATGAAGCCCTACAAATGTTTTATTCGAAAAGCAAATCTTGAAAAAAATACCATCATTTGGGCTAAATCAGGTATTTTGTGCAAATCTGCAAAAATCTTAAAAAAGTGCTTTGTCGAGTGAACTATCATTGAGTTGCAAGATAAAAATATTACATCGCTTTGTTGAAATATTCAGCTGTGAGAATAAATATAGTTTCTATTCGTTTTTTTAAATAAAATAAACATAGACCTATTTCCAATGATTACTTTACGTCTTTCTTTTGAGATCACAGTTGCTTCGGTTCACCACAAAAATTTGGCAAGTATTGCAACATTCATTTACAGTAAATTGGGAAAACACATTACGTTTTACTTTATTCACTTTTTAAGTGAAAAAAGTAATCTATTCAATGTTTTCTGAGTAATTTTTGAGCGAATTGTTTGGAGTTTGATTTTAAAGAAATACCAAAGTTTCTAATTATGTTTTAATGTCCGATCGTGAGAAATAAAAACTGCTCCTGCATGATTAGATGTACAAAGAAGGGAATAATTAAATCTTTGGTTGTAACATTGAAATAAACGACTTTCAAAGCAAACACAAAGCACTTTTGGCTAGCTAGCCTTAAGTGCAAGCGCTAGGAAGAAGCGGACGATAAGCAGGCACCGGAGGCTATATCAGACTGATGGGCGACCGCGCCTGACCTCGTTTAGCCGTTCAAAAACGGGTCCCTCTCTTCCGCTTGAGACAATTGGTCAGGTCCGCGCAGGCAAGTTTCGCCTTTGTTCGCTTTTCATCAGATCTTCGGCAATGAACCGGACTGTAGAAGGAATTTCATTAGCATGGGAGAACACGGGGCAAAGGGCGATGTCACTTTCAAATCGTAATTAGCAAAGTAAAGCTTACTAAGGAAGATGACATGATAAAAAAGTCAGGGCTACGAAAATATTTTAGAAAAAAATGAACAATATTTACATAAATGTGAACAAAAATTATTTTGCAGATGCAGATCAAAACTTTGGTACTTAGAGACATTTTTTAATGGTTTTCAAACAATAATTATTTAAAGGACTCCTTCTTTTTGCAATTTTACCATTTTCCATAAACAAAGTTGTGAAGTGTAATTTTAACGACTTCGTTGTTTAAAAAAAGTTTTATCTTATTTGTCTTCAACGTTATAATTTGGATGCGGTTTTTACAAAAACCTACTTTAAAGGGGAAGGACCTCGTAAATTTGATTTTTCAAAGTCTCTTTACAATTGTTTCATTGATTAGATATCGTTTCCACGATTCTGAAACATACCCCTTATATATGATTTGGACTGCAAAAGGGGCGCATTTACACGGCCGTTTTACGCGTTTACGTAAACACGGCTAGAGTGGGCGAGAGAGTATGGGAAATGGGGAGACGCAGAGTTGGCGGCAATTCAAATTGTAATTTTCCCAAATTTCAAGCGCTCCCATTCGGTTCATTTTGATCTAAAATGGGTAAAAAAGGTATTTTTCGGAATCCTAGGAATGAGATCTAGAATTTTGTCAGAAAAATAGAAAGATTATTTTCACGCGATCCTTCCCCTTTAAAGCAAGTAGTGACACCAGTTAACGTCAAAATATTTGAACTGCTTATGAAACTTTGAATTGATTTGTTCATTGATCTTTTATTTAGCGATTACTTGGAAATTCGTTAATTTTCAAAAAAAAGAGAAATGAGAGAAACAGTCAACACCAACAACAACCATGTTATATTTAAAAGGAAAAATCTATTTATAATCTATATAGGAAAAAGAATTGAAACCTTGGGCAACATGAATTTACTGTTTCAATTGCTGGTTTTGTGTTAGGGCGTATTTGTTGACACACTATGATACTCGGTACACAAATGAAACTTCAGTTACCTCTTAATAAAACGTGAAAATTTTAGAGAATTTAAAACTTAACATTTGTTTTTCTTTAAACCTTTTAGAACATCTGCATGTATGAAATTTATTTTCTGCTCTTTCATCCTGCCTAGTCAAAATGTAGAAACGTGATTTTTTGGTCGTATTTTCAAAACCAGATTGACATAACTATTAGTGAACATTTATTATTATTATTATTATTATTATTATTATTATTATTATTATTATTATTATTATTAATATTATTATTATTATTATTATTATTATTATTATTATTATTATTCAAAATAAACGTACTTGCTTAAATTTAAAAAAATGTTTTTTGTGTAATTTCTCATTTTTCAATGTTCACTCGCTGTTTCGATCGTTTGTTTTGTTGAATGACCCCATTTATGGTTCGTCCGAAAAAAAAAACTTAAAAAAATGGTGTGCAAACATTTTTTTCAGAATGTTATTATACATATTTTGGTTATAAATACGAAAAAATAAAAAAGCGAAAGTGAGAAAAACAAGAATACATTTTTAACCAAAAGCTTTTATATGAAAAAAACCAAAATGTATGTGAAAATCACTTTCTATCATACAGTTTGAACAGGAAACATTTGGAAGTCATTGCCAAACCCAGATGTATTAGTCATTTTATTTTAAGTAGATATATAAAACATAGTCAAAACGCATATGTGACTTTAATATATGAGTTTTTAGAAGATTTTCAGTTGCATTGTGTTTTAAATATCTGTTTGTGAAATTTTCTCTATTGATTTTACAACTTAATTAAACGAACACTGGGTACATATGTATCTGATCATCTATACCCAATTTACGAAACATGGACATGAATAAAAAGTTTATTAACCGAATGCTCTGACAATAAAACACAGTCCCATGAAGTCCGGCCTGAAAAATCGATTATTACTTTGATAATGGTTATTTTTATTGCTTGTACTTTTTTTTCAGCCAGTGGAAAAATTTAAAAAAAACAATCAAATGAAGAAAATTGAAATAAAACGTGATATCGACCATATTAAATGGTTAGAGTTTGAAAGTTTCAACAAAAGTTTAAAAAGTTTTTTCCACTAACAAAGAAACTCAAGCAAATATACCATCAAAAAGGGAGAAATTTAAAATTTTTCTTACTTATTGAGCCTTTCCAGACAAGTGCAAAATTCATCATCCGCAGGTTTCTTCAGAGCTGGATTAAGCAATCGCTCACTTTCCGGGATGCGGCCGTACGCTTCATCGTGAAGTCGACAGCATTCATTTACATCTGAATTTGTGAAATAATAAATTAAATTAGCGGCGAGGTGACCGGGTGGGGTGACGATGGTGAGCGTTCCGGGACCACAGTAGTCTTTTGGGGAGACAGAAATGAAGAGAAGTAAAATAAAAACGAATGTACGCATTTTCTGAAATGACGGAAATTTTGACAGCCCGAGAGAGAGAGAGAGAGAGAGAGAGAGAGAGAGGGATAGAGATAGAAAGAAAGAACGAGATAGTCATAAGCAGAGACAGAAATATTGAGAGATTACGAGAGAGAGAGAGAGAGAGAGAGAGAGAGAGAAAGAGAGAGAGAGAGGGATAGAGATAGAAAGAAAGAACGAGATAGTCATAGACAGAGACAGAAATATTGAGAGATTACGAGAGAGAGAGAGAGAGAGAGAGAGAGAGAGAGAGAGAGAAAGAAAGCCAGTGAGAATCAGAGAAAGTCGAGATTAGCTTAGGATCGACCGCGGACGACACGCCACCGAAAGCGAGATCTAAAAACGGATAGCATCAATCAAATGATCTTTAGTGAGAATTCTAAAGATTCCGATTCGGACGGTCAAGGTGAATATAAACATGTCTAAATTATAAAATAACAATACTTATATGAAACAGATAAAGAATGGGATGCCTTAAAGTTACAAAATTAAGAACAACTTTTCAAATAAATTTTTTCTGCAATGGTCTTGGTTTACGTTATTTTTCCGAACCCAATTTCATTTTAGAAATTAGTGAAACACATGCTTTGTTTTCATTTAAGACTGTCATGTTTCGAATTAGTGGTCACGCTCTCGTTTTTTTCAAACCAATCATATCAAACCACTTTAGTTTCCCAAATAATATCACATGATACTTTCTTATCGTTTTTTTTTCAAACCGGTTTGACAAAGGACACTTTTGTTTCACAGAATGCAGCAAAATGCTAGCATTTTAATTTAAACTGTCTTGAAAAATCAGTTGCTACAATTTTTTCTTTCTAGAAACTAAATCACTGACTTTAGCTCCATCTTTCTGATAATGCTGTCCAAAATCGTTAATGAAAATCATTTTCAAATTTTTATTTTTTTTCATTTTCAATTTTTTTTTTGAATAATTTGCATGGCCAATGAAAAAGCGATATCTGAAAATGATGAAACATCGTTACATTAAATTTTGAAAAAATATGAAAGACCTCCTCTGCCTATTTTATTTTAAAACAGTTTGTTTGGAAGTGTGCATATTAAAGTTTCTTTTTTTCCTAAAAGATAGCAATGTGAACCTTTGACGCATCTAATCTTGGTTCCAATAAAGATTCTGCACTTGCACACCTGGATTAGTGCAACCTTTGAAACTTGTTCGTTTATATGTTGTTAATGAAACATTCACAATTTTACTTTATAAATTTCTTTTTAAAAATGTTTTTCACCTGAACAAGTTTTTAATGTTTGACAAACTTCCCCTTCATCATTTAACTAGTTGACAAATTGCGAAAGAAATTTTAAAAAAAATTAAAAGTTAAAAATTGTGGTTGGTACAAAGTTTTATTCGTTGCAGAAGAGGAACCTTCCGCTGAAAAACTAATAAAACTGATAAACAATTTCAAAATTGATCACTTAAAAAAATAGGGACCAGGTAATGATTTTTAATAGAGTTGAATCCTGTTCATTCTGTTGAGAAACATTAAAAAAACATTATTTTTTTTATTTCAATGAAAGACAATTGTGTCGAAGTGAACTGTCCGGTTTCTCGGTGAGTCTTTTAATTTATTGAAAAAACAACGCCCTTTTTAAAGTTTAACACAAATCTCCCCTCACACTTTTCACCTATTTGGGCGCGCTTGGCTGGTTTATTTAGAATAGTAATTATTGAAGTTTAAAAAAACAACTTGAGCTTTTGACGCATCTCTTTAGTGTTTCAATAAAGGAAACCAACGATGCGTACTATTGCTATCTTTCAAACTGGTTAATTTATATAACGTTAATGAAACACTCGCGTTTTACATGGTTTTTGGATAGATTGCGCATCCAAGCAATTAATTTTACAATAATTAAAAAGTGTAGTTGGTACAAAGTTTTATTAATTCCATAAAGGTAAGCTTCCACTTTCGAAACACTACGTTTTCGAGACCTTTCATACGAAAATCTTTCAACAAACTATCCTTATATACATAAATATGTGAAAAAGCGAATCGCAAAGAGAGTGGTGGTTTAGTTTGAGGAATTGATAAAAAGAGAACAATATTGTTTTGTAATTGAATTGAAATTCATGAAAAGCGAAAAGAAATCGCTGTGAAAAATCTTAATTTTTAAACCTACAGCTATTTCGTAAGAAACAAAAAAATAACCAAACCACCTCAGCCTTTCTCAAAAACATCAGACCAGATCGCTGAACTAAAGAGAGAGGCAGGTAGAGTAAGCAAGAGAGAGAGAGCGAGAAAGAGAGAGAGAGAGAGAGAGAGAGAGAGAGAGAGAGAGGAGACGAAAAAGTTGAAGAACAAAAGACAAAGAAAATTAATGAAAGTGTGCGGGGGCGAGTGAGTGTGTATATGTGTCTGATGAGCGCGTGTATGAGAGCATGAGTGTGTTTTATTCGTAAATATGCAAAATGTTGAAAAACTTTAAATTCGAAAGTTTTCGTTGGATAAATGTTTTAATGTAATGTCAGCTCCTCGCCGAAATTTGTAGATCTGTCACAACAAGCCAAAAATGTCATTGATGATTCGATATATTATTTAGATTCAAAACCGTGCATATAAAATTTAAAAAATTAAAAAAAAAAACTATTTTTTTAAAGTACATTTTTCAAATTATCAAACTATTAAAAAAAACCGTTTTGTGCTAGTTGACCTTGATCTTTGTTATGCATTATAACCTTACCCTTGGCCCCGTATCTCGCACCCGTAAAGATACAGCAGGACGTGGACAAGAGGTTATATAGGTCGGTTTGTAGAATAAGAATACACGATTCTCACGTGTTCATTTCCTCTCGAATGCTGATTATTTAGTTTTTTTTAAACGTTGAGAATGTCAAAAATTTCTTCTGAATTTTAATAACAGTCAAATATTTCAAGGTCATTTCAATATTATTCTAAAAACCTTTATTTGATGACCTCCAGGATTTCAAAAACTAATAGTGGTAAGGAAAATTAAATGACCTAAAATGTTTGCTAATAAATTTTTTTTGTAAAACCTATAAAAACAATTGATCAAAACAACAAAAAACACAAGTTTGCTCATTCCGTTTATTAACCCAGTTTACAGAATCACTTCAGCAGAATCCACTTTGAGCAGCGGTCCTTCATCATCTCAATGTAATCAGGATGGCGGCAGAAAGCGATGAAATTGTCGTTGTTGGCCATAGCCAATGGAATGATCTTATACACACAAGCTAAAAAAAACTTACTTCTCAAAGTTTCAGCTTAATTTAGATTTTTTGCCTCGGGTTTTTGCCCCGGGTTAATTAATTTCGAAAGTTTTCGTTAGATAAATGTTTTAATGTAATGTTAGCTCCTTGCAGAAATTTGTAGATTTGATTGCTTGACCCAACAAGCCTAAACTTGATGATTTGATATATTATCTGTATTAAAAACCGTGCATATAAAATTTTTAAAAATTAAAAAAAACCTATTTCGACAAAAATTCAAAATTGATGTTTCACTAAAATCTTAAAGAGGAATTATTTAATTTACTTTACTCAGAGATCTATCGCAATTGCTTATACTGCTTGCCCACCGAGCTTGTCGATTGAAAATGACCATAGTTATGCTAATTTACCCTGCGTCTCCTCGTTTGGCGTGCTCTCTTGCTAGTTAGATGTGCAGGTTGTCTTAATCTCCTTCCAAGCTCGATGGGCGAGGAGTATACTAGGGAAGGCTACCAAAACCTCCGTGGAGTTACAGGACAAGGGGTGTGTCAACAGTCCATCAAAACGACAAAAGACCGGTGGGGTTTAAAATTGCCAAATGGACTTCACTTTCGAGAACGAAGCATTTTTCTCTGCCATGTCCGACAGTTTTCGCGCGCCCGTGATCTTAAGCAGCGGATCCGCACAGGGAAACATCGGCGAGGTGGCTCAGCAGGGGAGCGTCCGGGCTAATAAACAGAAGGCTTTGGTTCAACTCCCCGACGATGTTATCTTTTTGCTTTTGGTTCAAGTTGTTAAAATCACAAGTACTTTTACAAAAATTGAATTTTTTTAATTTTTTAATTTTTTAAAGATTTGTTTGTTTGTCAGAGTTTTAATTTGGCTGATATGTCAATATGTTTTTCCCACCCAGACAAAAACACATAATAATTCCATTACATAACTTTGTGTAGAAAAAAAAGAAAAAAAAGAATTTAATTTTTGTAAAAGTTAAAGTTATGAAAATTAAAACGCCTAAAACATATGCCAATAAAAGAAATTTATGTAAAACCTACAAAAACAATTGATCAAAACAACCAAAAACACAAGTTTTCCCATTTCGTTTATTAACAAAGTTTTCAGAATCACTCAGCAGAATCCACAAGTCTTGGGGTAGCGGTCTTTCATTATCTCAACAATGGGCTGATCTTATCCACACAAGCTGAAAAGTTCGTAAATTTGCATTTTGAAACCCTTACTGTTAGGCTGAGGCTCACATGTCAGTAGCTCCACCATCACAGAAGCCACAAGTCTTTGGGCATTGGTCGATCATTATATTAAGGTAGTTAGGATTCTTGCAGTAAGAAACCATTTCAGGACAATCAGACACCCCAGTTTGGGGATTCAGCTTGTCTTCACACTTGGCTTCTGCAGAAGCCTCGGTGCAGCAAGTGTTGCCAACTTTGACCATGTTGGGGTCGCAAGTTGCCGTTGGAGATACTGATGTCTATCTCTCTCTGTCTCTCTCTCTCTCTTACTTACTTACGTTCTATTATAAGCAGAAGGCATTGAGGGATAGGGGCATGTGTAAGAACCAGGCAGCCAAAATCAAGTTGTTTGCCATGGTTTCAGAGTGAAGTTTCACCTTTGGTTGAGTTTTTAGTTTTTTTAATGTTGGTAATGCTGGAGAGCAACAGGTGAACAAATGCCACCAAACTGCATTTGCCCACACAAAGCGAAACTTTTACATAATGCGCTAAAAACCACGTAGCTGAAGGGACAATGATCAGTTAATTTGGTTCCGTTTGACTGACGAAAAAAAATTGGAATTTAGAAAATGATTAAAACGGAAGTTCATGAAAGTTTCGTAATTTTACAAGGGACCGAATAAAATCAAGCAAAAAACTTGTCACACGAAACTTTTATGAATGTTTCGCAGTAATATTTAAAATGTTATAATTTGCACTAAGTAATATGCGAGGACTTTATTTGAAAATTGGAGAAAAACAGTCAACTTTCAATTGTTTTTGTCATATTTTCTTTAAGGTAACCAAATTTTCAAAGTCAATTTTGTGAAGAGAGAAAAACAATTATATTATTTCATTCAGTTGTGAATTCGGGCTAGAAATTGATTTCGTAATTGATTTACTGATTTCGTTTAAAAAAACGCTGCGGATCCATATTTGATATTCGGTCTTATATCGAATCGGTTGGTTCATCAAAACAGAAAAGTCTCCATAGATCGGGTTTGCATTATCTCCATTGATCCCACAATAAACCAATTTTTTAGTGTTTTTCTTTTTTTAGTGTTTTCCTATTTCGAAGTATATTTTTGTACACTGAGAGGAAAATTGTACGTGTATCAAAAATGTAACCTCTTTGATTGTTTGACATTGTTTTTAAACTTTTAAGTAAAATCGGCAAATTTAAAAAAAGTTTTTTTTTAAATATTTGCAATTTCTTGTTAGCGCTTGATCATTCAGTTTTATTCCGGGTCAGAAAACATTAAAAACAACATATTGGTTGATTGACTGTTTCGGTTGCAATGTATGAAACCTTTATTTTAAAATCAATAATTTAGATAGGTTGAAATTTACTTACATATTTTCACTGTGTTTCAAATGAAAAATAGAAAGCGTACATTTGTACTACTAACCGGTATCATAACTTTGTGGTTTTTTTCTGTACGTCGTGTCAGTGAATTTGTTATGTGTATTTTGCTTCTAATTTAGAAAGTGGTTTCATATCTTTAATCGTCGTAAAAAAATATTAGGAACATTTATGACCTACCTAATATGTCAATCGAAACATTGGAGTGATCTGGCAAAAACATCTGAAATAAGTAAAAAGCGAGAACAATTGTATTTCAAAAAGATGTGAAAAAGTACAGTGAGTTAGGAAATTCAACAAAACCAAATTTTGTTATTGAAGAGAACGGCCTCAAAATTCAACAAGATTCAATATAATCTCGTCGTTGGTTCTTTAAATACGCAAAACTGAAGTAACTTCACATGAAAATGTTCTTGAACCAGAAGTTAAAGCCCCGCTCCGCGGGTCTTTCCCTTCTGGTTTCGGCGGCCTTCGGCCGCCTCGGGGCCGCTTCGCGGCCCTACGGGCAGACATTTGCATTAGCGAGTGAGCGCTCGGGTCGGGTACCAAAGTGCGGCCGACCGCTCCGGCGCTTCGCGCCTCCACGGATGGCGGCAGCACTTTGGTACCCTCCCCTCGCTTAATCACCACGCTCCCATTTCTACCCTCTGGAAATGAGAAGGCCTATGCCTAGAAATTTCACGTTACGCTGCTAACCAACAAAGAGAAAACCTTCAAATGTATATAAGGATATACCTCTCGCCAAACCTAGTTCTTCGAAAAATGCTAATTCGTGCCAAAATTATGATGTCAAAGTTAGAAATTCTAACTTTGCCATCATAATTTTGGCACAAATTAGAATTTTTCCGAGAACTAGGATTGGCAACAACTATATGTCGTCTTTGCTAGGAGCCCATTTTTATCAGTCTTGCCTCAGTAAATTTCTCTCGTTGCATGGTGACTATCTCGAGCCTAAGTTTCTGGGCTGAAATTTCGAAATATAAGAACAATTGGAAAAACAATCTTGTCCGAAGTGGGTAAAAGATGACAGGTTCAGATAGCGGATTATTTTGTTGTCCTTGGTTATCAATCGTGTGATGATCGTCGATTTGTCCATCAGAAACTCGTCCAATGCACTTTGACTGAGGGTACTATTGATCTCTATGTTGTTTGCAGTTTGCCAAAATATTCTCAACCATAGCTTCATTTGGAATCAGTTCACAATCAACTGAAACTAGTGGTTTTCCTAGAAATACAGCAGGGCGGAGAATGAGGGAGAGAGGGCAGGTGCGCGTTGTTTTAGGGATTAGCATAGATTGACTTATGATAATAAGCTTCTAGAAGTTCCATGACGGATATTCTAATTATTCTAATGAGAGGATGGCAGGACTTTGCTAATTCTCAAAACCAGTTGAAGTTAGGCTAATGTCTCATAGAAGTCGTCATTTCTTTGTTTCAAACACCACTGAGCGGCTGGACATCTCCTGTTGATCGTCATCCGCCTGTCATGAAAACCTGTTCGCCACAATTTGGCCATCATTTTCTCTCATGGCTACTGATCTTTCTGGTTGTGACCGTATCATCTAAGGCTTGTTAGGTATAATGTCTTAATCAATTTATTAAAACAATTTGCAGTTAACTGTAATTTGCCTCCATCAGATGCTACCACTGAGCAGGTTTTGGAAAATTGTAAAGGTGCACAGAGGGTTCTTGCGGCTGATTTGCCATATCTCAATATCACTGATGAAATGAAGCAGAAAACTCTAGATGAGTACCTGGAAGGAAAAGAGGTGTCACAACCAGGATTTTTTATTGAAAACAATAGAGAAATCGGTTATTTGAACTTTGCAAGTTTAACAACACTCGGCACCAGTTGGTTGTTTAGTTGCAAGCGATTGGAATCTTTTCAGGTGGCGAAATTGGTCTATTTTTGATCAATACATTTATCGAGAGAATTGATGTGAATGCCAAGCCAAAGGTCTTATATGGAAATGTAAAAACTCGCAGAAATAGGTTTCTAACAAAGTCGACGCTGGATGAGATTACAAGAATTCATAAAAGTGCCAGTGGAACTATTGAACTTCAGGAACCTGGAGGAGCGTTTATATACTTATTTTTTAAATTGAACACATTTTTAGAATGTACTATCAATAAATTTTCAATTAACACAACCAATTGCAAAGGAGTGTTTGGAGACATGGTTGTCACTTTGGAAATGGCGAGAGCTAATCCAATTCCTAAAGAATTTCAGCCCGAATGGGTAGGGTTAAACATTATTTTTCATATTACTATTCTTCACAGATAAGCGGGTGTATTCAAATCTCAGAAAATGTAAAACTGCCCCCCGATTTCTTTGAAAAACTTATTAGCAAAGGAAAACAGAATAGCACCTGCGATACAAGTGTGACTAGAGCATGTAAGTTTAAATGATCATTCAAAACTCAACTGAAATATATGTTACTTTAAATGCTTTATTTCATTTTTCAATAATGTTTTCAGTCATGAACGCCTGTGTTCCGAAAGAAACTTATGATAAGTTAACTCCAGTACTAACTTACACTTTGGAGCCCTTTTGGAACGAAACCTCCCGTGGAAACTGCGGTTACTTAGTCTTCTTGAAAAATGTATTCAAGAATTCCAGAGTCTACCTGTTCTTTCATGGATTTGAAGTTCCACGACGGATGTACCGTATTAGCAGGCCCTCTTACGATTGGAGCAGATTTATCGGCGGAAGTAAAGACGAAACTGGGAAAGATTGAAATCCTCGAGGGACCCCTCATTGTCGATGGAAGCAATGAAGCCTCACTCTCCTTTTTGAGCAATATTAAGGAAATTAAATCTACTGAAAGTAAGCATGTTTAGAAAAATTTATTTGAATTATTTTAAGGTTTCGCTATAAAGATCGTCAATAACTCAAAACTGACTGATGTCGATTTCAAAGTGGGGCAAATTTCGGCGACTGGGACAAAGTGGATTGTGATAAAGGATAACAAGAACTTGAAACTATCTAATATAAATAGATGCAAGCTTGTCGTCCTCTCGGAAGATAAAGTGCAAATTGAAGAGCCATATCTGACTACTTCTACAGGTGTGTGTTGCAGATTCAAGGATAACATTCAAGAAAAAATATTTCCATCGTCTTCATGTTGTTAGAAACATTGCTTTTTATACCTTTACGCGACCAACCTTTTTGCGCCATATATTGTAATTGATGGTTATTGTGCCCATCCGTACCTTATTGTGCCCAAAGTACCTTCCCTAACACTATTTCGTTACTAAAATGCTTTATTTGTTGTGCAATATGTTGTGTAAATCCTATGTTTTTAAGTAAGCGTTAGGATAATAAAGACTGACAACGATGTTTTTGCCAAGGGTAAACGGAATTTTAGGAAATAGAGACTCAACTCCTTCGTTAGTTGTTCGGAGGTTAAACTTGAGTTAAAAGGGATTGTTTTTATTTTTTTCAGTTTTACATACTGCACATAATATATTTTTAGAGCATACTAAAATAATACAGTTCTGGGGTATATCCAATTACACTAATACGGGTTTGTGTTCATGCCAACAATTCTATGCAGTTTTTTAAAGGAATCCAACTGGGAGTTATTTTTGCGTTATTCGGATTTTACCTTATTTACCTGGTTATACAGATACGACAGGATTTCGTCTACCGCAAAAAGGCAAAAATCATGAATGAAGATTGTCCTGATAAAATTGTGATGTAGGTTGAACTGCCGTCAACACACTAATATTTACAGCTCATGCTACCATATCCGAAGTTTTGCCGGTGTGTACACAGGATTCTTTTTGGAGAGATCGATTCTGACCACCGTGTACATTTGCTTATATGCCCTACAACTCTTTGGACTACTTTGCAACGCCATAATTTTGTGGAAAGCGGAAAATCAGAAGACATGGAAAAAATGTGTCCAAACGTTGGTGGTGTTTGGTACAACGCTGGCGACTATCAGCGCCAGCGTCGGTGCACTCTGGGACGCTGCCGAAGCATCAACGACGACTTGGACAGAAATGTGTGGTTTGGCAAGCACATTGTCTGGTGGAACCCTGTATATCACCCTTCGCAGACACATTCTTCACAATAAATTCAAAGTGACGATGGATCAAATCAAAATAACAACTGCAATTCCTGTATGTTTAAGACAACATTATTACATCTATAAATTATATTTCAGACCCTAACGAATGCTGTAGTTTCCGTAGACTTTTCAAAACAAGGCGGATATTCACATGCTAATATCCTCTACAAATGTGACCATTGTAATACAACGCAAAATACCAAAAGACTCCTCCGGACGCATATGTCGGAAACGCATCCCCAAGCTCCCCTTCCATTGGATCTGAGAAACGTATAAATGATTGTATAAATGATTTCTGAAATAATGATCGATTATTTCTGACTTGATTCCTCTTCTTTCCCTTATTGAAAATATAACAAAAGATACTGTTTATTTAAACTTTTTCAAGCACCCTTTTGATCTTCTTTTTTCAGTACACTGGGCTAGAACTGCACTTCATAAGTTAAAAATCCGCAAAAAACATTAACAGATTAAGAGTTGTAAAAATTATAAAAGTCTAAAAACAAATGAATGTTTGATGAAAAAGATGCATACAATATTAATAGAAGCATTTATAATATCGATTTTGTTGGTACAGACATGGAATGAAAAGAAAAATGGTGTGTGGTTTAATCGCGCGAAAATGTGGTAATTTAACAAATTAAATAAATTGTTAACATGAACACAGGTGAAAAAGTCGCAAATGCCATTTTGTTCTTTTTCACATAAAGATAAATGCATCCAAATTATATGTAATCGAAATACCAGAGAGGTATTGGACATTTTTCGTCGATAAACTCTTTTTCTAGTGTGATTGTTAATAGGATCCACGTAATTACATCCAAAAAACACAAAAATACACATGCTAAAATGGGAATATTAATTAAATTGACGCTTCTCTAATTACCAAATCCCCACAGTTGGTCTTGAAACAGAAGAAATGCAGGAAGTGGTTGCTGAAATTTGGTAAGTAAAAGAAGGAAAAAAACACTTACGGACAGAAAAAACGCATAAGGGACAGCCGACCAAGCAAGAATGCGGGTTTCCTGGTCATAGTCGTCTAAATTGGTAACCAAAAGATTTCCGTCATCAGATAATATGATTTTTTGAAAATGTAATTGAAAAAAAACACATTTTTTTTCAATAATAAGTTGAAAGGTCCGTCAGGGACCCTTTGCATGTATTGCTTAAATAAAAGAGAAAAACAATCAGCTACGCAAAAAGGTAAAAACCCTCAAGTCAGAAATTCCTAACTTTTTTCCTCAATTCCTAACTAAGATTTAATGAGCCGCAAAATCTGCAGATTCCGCAGATGGGTCGAACGCCTAAGTGTCCGACGTTTACAAAAACAGCGAAATTTTGTTCAAATTCTTCCAGTTACTAAAAAGCATTCGTAAATTTAAACGTCCGTAGAGCAATGTGGCGTGATATATAATTGACACCGAATATATTCATGTAAACTAGAACAAAATACAAATTTTGTAAATTTTGAGGCGTGGTTTGTCGATTAGTGTTTTTTTTTAAATAAAAACAATTTTTTAGTTACTATTTAAGTATAGAACATAGAAAAAACTAATTTTTTAAAAATTATTCTTTTAAAGTTTTTCTATATTCGACTTTTGCAGATTAATTCTTTGTCGACCAAACCTTTATTTCTAATTATTACAAAGGCCAAGTCTATTTTAAATCTAGTTTTCTTTAAAAAAATATTTATGAAAGAAAAAAATATTATCGTTAAGAAACTCACCCAGATGTACATTCTCAAACATACAGCAAAAAATTCAACAATGAGACAAATCCAAAAGCAAACTTTTTCAAAATCGACTAATGTATTGTAAAAGACGAAAACAGTAATCATGACTGGAAGAAACTGAAATAGTTTAATTTAAATAAAAAAAGTAAAGTTACCAATAACAAATGACAGAAAAATATTAATTTTCTGTAGTAGTTTCGGGAACGCATTACAAATTGAAAATGACGGCAAAAAGCCACCCAATTGGATGTCTTCGCTTTTTTTGTTCGAAAAGCCATTTTCGGCTTTGTAAAGTTTAACAAGCGCTATATTGTCAAATAAAAAACAAAATTATCAATCACACCGTTTTAGTTTTTGCCAGCTGGTAAATTCTGCCGTATGTTTCATAAAAAAAGAAAAAAGTTTCATATTTTTTAATTGGAAAAATGCTGTTTTTGTAATGGTTCTAGCAACCGTGGATACGTAAATAATTCTATTTTGCTTAAATAAAATATTTAATGTTTAAAACTAGGCAGTTAACAAACGATAAATTTTAAAACGATATTTTTCAGTATCTTTGTTGACTTTGATTCAAATGTTTCGCATTGGTTTTAATCGTTTGTCAAGTTTAGTCAAACCAGTAGTCATCTTCCGTTGTTTGTTGGTTAATTTCGCTTCCAAGAAATTTAAATTGTAGCTTGTTTTCAAAGAAATTTAATGGAATTCTTGGAAACCCTCATTCCATTAAGTTTCGGAACTATAAGACGACAAAAAATGCCTATTCGTCTACGAATGTTTGTTGATGTCTGGAGGGCACCGACCCAAATTTTTGTAGAACGCCAAGGGGGGCCGGGCCAAATTTTTGGGGCAGTGACCAGTTCTGGATCGTCCCTAGTGTGAAAATTTCCAATGGAATAAACTATTTCGATGTAACTTTGGAACTAAAGTTTATAAGGTTATTTTTATACATATTTACATTATTATTTTGTAAGCGCAGATTATTTTTGGTTAAATGACTGTTTCTGTTCAACATTAAGAATCCAAGATGTTAGGAATGATAGTACTGAGACGCAGGAAAATGTGTTACGTTCAACTAAATTTTAAAAAATCAAATTATCTAGTTTGATCTTCATTTTGATTTTGATCGTCGCCCATTGCGTGATTCTCGAGGCATACATGTTTATTCAGACGACACGAGGTTTGACTTTTGCTTTTGCAGAAGTTTCCCTTATCCAACTTACTCAAATGAATACTAGTGAATCCCTACAATGTTTTATTGACAGTGAGCAAACAACAAATCTTTCATAGATATTTTAGCGTTTTGTTTTGAAGCCCAATTTCGGTTGCTGGAATCCAGAATTGGAGTTGCAAAAGACGATTAGAATCCACCTCGGGTTTGATTCTGTTTAA
Source organism: Oscheius sp. G VE-2021 (assembly GCA_022343465.1). Classification (NCBI taxonomy): domain Eukaryota; kingdom Metazoa; phylum Nematoda; class Chromadorea; order Rhabditida; family Rhabditidae; genus Oscheius; species Oscheius sp. G VE-2021. The sequence continues at coordinate 950,427 of JAJQXH010000086.1, read as the reverse complement.
ACATTTTTGAAACTTTGTGATCATAATCGGAACGGAAAAATATCTCTCGTCTGAAGAACACTGCAATTTGCCAAGTTTCCGTTGTTCACAATTACGGCATCAAGTAGTGATCCAGAAGCATTCCACTGTCAAAAATGATCAATTTAAATTTAGTTGTGATTTTCGTATAATAACATAGCAAATCATAACGCAGATATTAAATTTAGAAAAGTTTTTGGCCAACAATTATTTTAAAAAAAAATCTCCTTTTTATGACATTTCCACAGTGTATTTTAATCCAATTGAAAAATAGTAGTGACCTGGCAACAACGAACGATCAAGACGTTGTGAAACAGTTCAGTAATTTACCAAAATCAAATTTTATCGAGTCAAATATCTGCAAAAACGACAGTGAATATATCATTTGTCCCGGTATTTCCGAAAGTCACGAAAAACTGGAGTGACTTTGCAAAAATTTATCTAGTTTGCTCTCCAGGTTTTAATCAACGCCCGATGTGTATACAGATGACTGTAGCCGAACCAATGACCGAACTTGCAAAAAGACTGAGTGCTTCGTAACAAACTACTGACACAAATTTGTTTTTGATTATGTTTACAGGTGTTTGAAACGCTGGTGTGCCATAAAAACAGTATGACACTAAAATGTTTTTTAACGAACCAAGAAGCAAAAATCGTTATGCTAGTGTCTTGGTAATTATTTCTGATAAATCTCAACTTGTGGACATTTAATAGAGAATTTCTTTAAAATTTTTAAATCTTCCAGATTTGTAACAATTGTTAATTTCCTCTTTCCGAAACAAAGAAAACCGGATACCTAGTAGATAAAAAAATCTCACTCATATTTCCCAAAGTTGAGAAAAACTGAAATGAGTAAAATACGAGAAAATGTTTTGGATAGAAACATCTAGTTTGCTATCTAGAACCAATACCCACTTTCTTGTGAGCACATATGAATTGGGCCAGACAAATGATAGAAACAGAACATTTTATTTAGCCTACTTTTGGAGGAACACCACCGAACAAAATTATTTTTGAATTTGTTTAAATTTCCGTCCAAGCAATAAAACTAGTGTGTGCGGATAACTTTGTAGTATTTAGAAACATTTCGCTGATAACAAGAATTTTAATTTTAATTCTTGTTATCAGTTGAAGGGAAAAATTATTCGAATAACTCTCCCTCTCTCTCTCCCTCTCTCTCTCTTACCTACTATCTCTCTGAATCTCTCTCTCTCCCCAAACTTCAATTCACCATTGCATTTATTAACCCAATTCTCACATTCCTAAGTGCAATATCCACAAGTCTTGGGCACTGGTCTCTCATCAGGTCGAGGTAGCCAGCATTCCTGCAGTAGGCGGCCCTCTGGGGACAATCAGAAATGAGAGTCTGTGGGTTGACCTCGAAAAACTTGTGAACAGATTGCTCGTTTCGAAAACTCGGACCAAGTATTGTAATGATGTAGCCCACACTTAGTGTAAACTACGTGTGTGCTACATCTTTTTAAATTTTTGTTTTTCACACAGATTTGTAACTTCCTGGTTCCATCAGACTCAATTATGTTTTGCCATAGTCTGTTTGTTGCGCACAACAATGCCAATGCTACCATGATATCCCATATTAATAAAATGTGTATATAAAGATATGAAAACTAAAATTTTATTCAATCTACTGTTTTGTTTTTGCATTCTCTTTTTCTTTGCAAACCGATAGAAAAAATTTTAATGCGTTTGTATACACTTTCGCCCAATTGCCGTTACTGTTGGAGTAAAAAAGTGGATCAAGCTAATTTTTTAACACTTTGAAACATTGATAAATTTAAATTTAATAAATTTCATTTTAATTCATTTTTTAAGACAAAACAGTTGATTAATAGTATTTGTGGCTGTTTCACGTCCAAAACCTTGCTAGTCGCTTTTTTAAATTTTAAAGTTATTGATTTTTTAATCTTTTGGAGGCACAGTTTTTCCACTTTCTAAAAGTTTATTCCTTTAAATAGGAAAGAAACGGAAGTTAATTGTTTGAATCAAGGATAAACCCTACCTATTGCCAGTTTGTGAAACATGTCGTAATGAAATTTTAATTTAACATTCAAACAACGATTATTTCCTATTTAAAATTTTGCTATAATTATTTCTTCTTAAAAACATCAGATCAATTATTTTTTTTCAATTATTCAGTAAAGTGTGATTTTTTCAGAAAATCAATTTAATGTTTCTCATTCTTGTCCTGCTAACACTTTTCATTCTAACAAGTTGTGATAATTACTGTGGTCCAGGTGATTTGACTATTCCAACTACACCAGGTAAATTGGTATTTTTCTAATTTAAAAAAATTGAATTGCGTAGAAATCAACGAATGTTGCCGTCTTCATGATTTGGCTTACGGTCAGATTCCTTTCTTTGAGAGAATTTTCAATCCGTGGTTGAGGAAACCGGCCGATGACGCTTTTTGCCTTTGTCTTCAGAATTGTGCAGGAGACACGTAGGTTGAACAATCTATTTTTGGTAAAATATTCAAATGATGAAAATATAGTGTCAACCAATTTTAATCAAGAAATATTGACACATCTTTCCAATGTTTAGCCGATGTTTTAACTTTTACACCGTTTAGAATAATCTTAGCATTCATTTTTCATACTCACGATCAGCAAAAATTTGCCGTCGGAAAGGCCAAAGTAGAGTGGGCTTATATAGTTTTGAAACAATTGAATTTGGTGATTGATTTTGACAATTCACTCCACTGTTCTTCTTTCACTTTCTAAGAAAGTCATGCAGATTTCAGGTTCGATGGAAGATCAATGTGCGCAATCATCCGAGCTGTGAGCACAATTGGCTAACACTTTTTCCACAAAACATCAGAAATATGGAATGCGAATTTTTAACAAAAAAAGTGTTAATAAACTATTTTTATAGCTTTATGAAAAACCACCGTTTTCATACTCTCATATTTAAAATATACAATTGTTTTTACTGAATGCAAAAAACGAACACTGCCAGAAAGATTTTCGATGCAGCTTTTGAAACAGTTTGCAGCATTTAAGTGTTAGTAAAATTTTTTTGATTATTTTAAAGACTAAAAAATTAAAATTTTCATAAACTAGATAACAATTTTTAATTCAACGTGAAAATGTTTCAAAGACAGTGGTTATTATCGATCGACTGCTTAACATTGATTTTCCTGTGTCTTCTCTTTGAAAAATACAGTGCGGAGCATAAATATAGACGCACCCCGCGATTTCTCCGTAAGCATTTTTGCATTGGGTTTCAAGTTTTCTAACGTTGTCTGTTTGATTCTTGAGCATTATTAGAAACAGTGTACAACCTTATTTGCCAAGTTTTCATTTCGTTGAAATTTTTAAGAATTTTTGAAGAAAATTGATGATTTGCAAGTGGAGCATAAATATAGACGCACTTTCCAAAAATCATGAATGGGGGTTTCTGATTAAACCGAAACCTTTTCATTTATTGTTTTAATCATTTCGATGCAGTTTCCCCCAGTTTCCTTAATTTTCAAGTCCACTACTGATTTTTTTCTACCGAGTTGAACTTCGAAGTCCCCGTGATCTCATCTATCCATGTTTATGGCCAAACAACCAACACCGGTTTGGGAAATTAAGCATTGTTAGGGTTTATTTAGTTAATACCAAGTAATAATTAATGTAAAACACACAAATAATAGGTTTCAAGGTGTTCAGTGGGTCTAAAAGAGCACCAACTTGCACTACCAAGAGTGGCAAATAAGGTTGTAAACTGTTCCTAATAATGCCTAAGAATCAAACAGACAATGTTAGAAAACTTGAAACTCAATGCAACAATGCTTACGGAGGAATCGCGGGGTGCGTCTATATTTATGCTCCGCACTGTATCTAACCGTAAGTTCCAAAAAGCGGTATTTTATGTCTGAGATTTTTTTTTACATGAAATAAAACCTCAGCTTCTAGTAATCTAACGATCGAAATGAAGGATCAGAAGTTTCAAGAAAACTGAACCAGATCAAGCTTTTCACAGGTACAACTTTGTTTTGAGATTTACTATAATGTTGTTATTTCATTTTTCTAGGAAATAATCCTGTTTGCTTTTTCGATGGTTTATCAATATGTGTAAAATCCGATCAGTGAGCCCAGCTGGATTTTTTTCTCCTTAACATTATACAAACTATATATTAGAGCATTTTACAATTTTTTGACTTTCTCAAACCTTGCTGAGACCACCGTTGTCACATTCTTCTACGTAACATATGCGACTGCTATATTAAAGGAACAACAATGCGAATATCACTACCTTAAGATAGCCAACGATGCTTTAAAAATATGTTGAAACATTCACGTGCCAGTGAGAGAAAAAAAATATACTTTTTACTTTTAACAAAATTGTTCTCAAAAACGCGACTCACATCTTTAAAAACAACATTTGAAAGATTAAAACAGGAATGTAAACTATCGTTTGACTGCTTAAAGCTTATAACCAAGAATTTATAGTTTGGTAGCACAAAAATACGGTTTTTAATTTCTATCAAAAGTAGTCTTTCACTTTTTTTTTAAAACGTCCAACTGTCTATTTAAATTCCCGGTGACTGGAAAATATTGGATTAGCCTTTTCAGTGGAACTTTAGAGAAAAAGATGAAACAGTCAAGTGTCGTTGATTAGTTGAAAATTTCAAAAAATTTAGCTTCTTCTTTTTTGAATTCACTGTATTTTCTGAAATCTTTGTTTTATAAGGTTAATTTTCTTTCATCTTTAATTCAATTAAAACATTTAGTTTCTTCTCTTGTTTGCTTTGTACCGATTGACTGCATCGATCACTTCCAGCATGCTTTTCTTCTTGTGGAATTTGGCTTTCTTCCTGTAAATTCGGCGGTCCTCAATTTCGGCTCCTGAAAATTGAAGTTACTTTTGTTTTTAATAAATTAAAATTTAAAATTACCTTTCAAATCGGAGCACAGTTGCTTGTCGTGGTGGAACTGTCTGAAGTCGCAGAGAAGGCTCGTCTTGCATTTTCCAGTGCACGGCTGAACTCCATCGTACTGGTTTCGGCGCTTGCGTACTCTGAAATTTACAAAAAAGTAAAAATAAATTTTTGTATTTAATTTTTATTTATTTGAGTTCACTTCTCTTTTTTGTTTATTGATCTTTTTCAAACTTTAATATGATATATTGTCATCGATTTAAAAAAAATAAATTAGTTTAAGTGAAATATTTAATCGCTTTGAAAAAGTTTGTAAAATTAACCGCTATTTCACATAAATAATTTTAAAACATGTCTCTTTAATTAAATTTATATTATTGAAAACAAAACTAAATAGGTTCCTTTTACTTTTTTTATTATTTAATACGTGAATAATTAACCAACTTCATTTTACACACATTTTTCAGAGGATAAAAAAAGTTTAAATAAAAATCAATCATTTTTTATTATTTTAGTGGTTACAAACCTAATTTTTTTAACTTACTTTTCAGTAAGCAATTCAAACTAATTATATTATGTGTAATTATATTATGTGTTTAATGGCCCTCATGTGGTCATAAAACTGTTTTTCCAAGAAAATGTTAAATTTTTATATTTTGAGATGAACAGCCAAGATTTAATTTTTTTTTGAATTTTTTAAATGATATGGTTCATTTTGAGTAAACAATTACAATTTGTTCTAATGCAGAGAACATCCCAATTACCCATTAAAAACGGTCACTAATTTAAGTTGCTGATGAAACACGCAACAATTTAGTTTTGCAAATTTGGGAAAAAAAAACATTTTAAAAATCTAAATTGAAAAAAAAACGTTTTAACATTAATATTTTTTCTTTGATTTCGGTTATGTTCAACAAGTTAGCGCAAAACATTTCCGGATTTTTCAAAACAATTTTGCCGTTTTGAAAAAGCAGGATACAAATGTATAGATAAAAGAGTTTTTATAGTATTCTAGAATAAGACTTCTTCACTTAATAATAGATGAATTGGTGCCTTCAATGGGTTCCAACTTTAAAATACGGTGGGACCCTACGAATTCCCTCTTGAAAAAAGTAAACTATTTTAACTTGTTACATTGGAAGGCAAAAGCTATTACCCATCAAAAAAGTTCACGGATATAAGCTGCCCATAAAACATTTAACCAATTTGTATAGGAAAATTTTCAGTTGAAAAACTTGGTTTTTCAACTGAAAATTTTGTTTTTAATATTTACCGTTCCAATGTTTTTCAGAACAGGGAAATAGATGTTATTTCCAAAAATCCGTTTTTCCCATGATTTTCTAGATAAAAAAAAAACAAACATTATTTAAACAAATAAAGGCAATTAATCAATTTGAATGAAATTTTTGAAAACTGTTTTTTTAACTCACTGATTAAACTGGTTAAACAAAGTATCATCGTTCTTCATTCTGTTTAAGAAGTTGTTCCACTCAGAAGGCACTTGGGATCCAAATCCTTAAATAAAATTTAGATTTATGAAATGTAATGTTTTTAACCAAATTCTTTGTTGAAACTGGAGAACATCTGCTTCCAAACAGGCTTGTCATTGGCGTTGGCTTCGGTGACGTTCATGTACCACTGCTCGTAGTCGATCACTTGCTGGAAATTGAATTTTAAAATTTAAACTATAGTCTGTGCCAATGCTAGTTCGTTTAAACGACAGTATAAAAGAGGGCTACAGTAATGTTTGCCGTCGCAAATGAAATGGCGGGCAATTCAAAATATAAAACATCCAGAGAGAACCGAACTCGGAGACTACCAATGACCAATTAAATTAACTAATTTTACAAATTGAATACTACTTTGTACAAATTCAACTAAAAATGATAGAAAACAATAGATAAATTCAAGAAAACCAGAGAATTTAAAAACGTAGCCACAGTAATCCAAAGAAAAATTGCGTGTGAACGAAAATGTCGTATGCAGTTCAGCGCTAAGGGCAAAAACTGGGGGAACTAGAATTGGCAACAAGTATAGCTCAAAATGATTTTTTGGTTTAAAACATTGAAATTAAAACTGTGTTAAAATTAGTTAAAAATCTGATTTTGAAACTCACATATGTTGATCCACTATGTTTTCCATCGATTGTGTAAATTCTGTAGGCAGGGAAGTATTCCGAGTAGGTGGTCGCGGAAGGAGCAGCGTAGACCACCCCGGTAGGACGAGAATTGGCGTCCTAAAAAGTTAATTTAATTTTTTTATTTGAAGTATTCAGATTTGAAATTTTGTAAAATTTTTAGAATGCAAAAAGCGTTTATTCAATACATTTAATGAGACGACAACCGGATCGTTTACAAGGGCAAATTACCCAGGCTCAACTAAAAAACTAAATCTTGTCAGAACGAAACATTCGGAACACCAACATTTAAAAAAAAACGCGAACTTTCGTTTTCAATATTTTTAAAGGTTTAATGCAATAAAAAACTTGGCCAAACTTGGGTAATATGCTGATTTTAATAAAATATGAAAAACTTGTAAAATATTTCCTCTCGTTCAAAAAAAAACAATTCAGAAAAGGAAAATCCTATTGAAAAAATAATAAACAAAACTATTTTTCTATCCAATGGTTGCTTAATGTAAGCAGAAAAATTATATAGGTTTTCATCCGTAAACTGCTTTGCCAGTTAGAGCGCTGCTTTTAAGATATATCTGAAACATTAAAAAAACTGTTAAAATAGTTTCCCTTTTATAAAATTTTTCGCTTTAATTTCAAAAGAAGGTTTTCGGAGAACTCACATTAGGATTTTCATAAACCATGTAGAAGTTATCAGAATGGGTGTGGCCGAAGAACTGGGCAGAAATTGTGTTTTGGTACCTAAATTTGATGATGTTCATCTTTTTAAATTAAAAAAAAATTTACCCAATTAAAATGCTAAAAAACACTACCTATTAATAGCCTTGTAGTAATTGAGAGCCCATCCTTCCAAGGCTTCGGCGTCACTTCCAGGAATATGCGCAACGATATGGACCTGAAAATAACTTAATGTTAGGAATTCAATTATGAATTCAACTTCCACTACCAAAATGTCACCAATTTTTGGATATTCGTTGATTTTTCAAACTATATCAATTATTAAAAGAGTGTGATCTTTATTTTTCTGTTGCAAAAATCAGATTTTTGCGGCTATTTTTTTTTCCTAAAAATAGAATCGAGTTCTAAGTAAAACAGGGAATAAGACATTTTTAGAATGTGTGACTCAAACACCGAAGTGAGTTAAATAACTGTAAAGCGTTATTTTCTTGTTTTGTTAAAGAAAAAACTGTTTTTAAAATTACCTTATCACCAGCTTTCTCCGCTGCATCCAACTCACTGATAACCCAAGAAAGCGTTCCATCTGGATCAGTCTGATTCATGTACATCCAGCTAAATTTTTCAGTTTTAGATGTTTTTTAAACATTTCAAACTTACAAGTTAATCGGGTCTCCTCCAAGTGGGTTGTTAATTGACAACAGTCTCAGGCCGGGGAACAGCTTGACCGTATAACAGGCACGACTGAAAAAATGAGATCACCCTAATGCTATGCCAAAATGGAAAAATCCTTTTTTTCATTTGTTTCTTTTTTGTGGGTTATATAAACGGTCTTGTGACAAAAATTGATTCCACTTTATTAAAAAGGAGATAATCTTTTCAAAACTAAAGAGATGCTGAAACATGGAGGTCTGTGCCAAAAAGTTTAATGTAATAAATGTCAGCAACGAACTTCAAGCATCATTAAGTTTTATTTTTATAAAAATACAATAAAACTTTTACAAAAACGTATTTAAAGTGTTTTTCAAAGCTTTTAATGGTATTCTTATGTTTCGCTGTAGTGGTTTTAAAGGGCAAGCGTCGATAATTACTAAAATGGAGATTTCTTTTGGATAAGCAATCGTTTTAGGCGACTTTGTACCAAACTGATAATTGTGCCAAACAAAAATTTTCGTTATCTTAAAGGGACAGTCAGGCGCCTTTTCATTTCATTGTGGTAGGATACGGTCGTCCATTTTGCATATTCAAAAATGCTAAATTGTCTCGCGCACTCCTCATTTCCCTCAATGTCTCATTGAAATTTGAATGCCACTAAACGCAGGACACATTGACCGTCCGGGCCATCCGCACTTTCTGCGGATGGAAACCCGAAATCGGCTACTTTGAGGTTGAATATCTCAAAAACTAGGGATTTCCGACATAAGGTCCCAAAGAGTTTTTTGTACAGCTGAATTTTCTCTTTTATATGAGACAAAGTTGCAAAAGCCGCCGGACTGTCCCTTTAAATTAAATTTTATTTTTGAGGAAAAACATTACGATAATGGCGCCGAGCTAACGTTGAAAAGAACATAAAAAAGAAAAAAAAACTTTAAAAAATATCTTTTTTTAAATGAAGTCCAATGTTTTACTGTGGTATTATTAATGAGCAACCTGCTGATGTTTATTAGTCCATCGTCGATAAGCTTTTTTGACAAAACAATTGTATATGTTTTTTTAAAATCTTGAGATGCTGTTGCTAAAAACTAGTTCTTGCGCCAAAAAACATCAGTTTTCTCAAATCGATCCAAATTTAAATTTTGGAAATTTGTTCTCGCAAAATATTGCAGAAATTGGCATTGCTTTCATAAATTGCAATTATTGTCCAATGATATTAGAATGTTGCACCACCTCAAAATTTAAACTTTGAATTTAAAAAAAGTTTTTTTAATTACTCAGTGAATTCAAACACCTTTTCAAATCAATTCGCATTTTTTTGTAAAAGACGTTCCAATACAAAAACTAAAGTTTTAGAAATTTGATTGCACAAAAGCAAAACATACAATTGATTTTTATAATTTTATAAATCATTTATTAATTTTTTGCACTGTAATCTAGGCTATGCTCATATGAGGTCCAACGAGGTTAAAATAAACCATTTATTGATTTGTTTTTATAATTTAAAAAATAATTATGTTTTTTTATAAAAAATTCTTTGCAAATAATGTTTTGTAGCAGAACTCACTATTTCATGCTTTTCATTTGATCCTGAGGCACCCATCCTTGCCAAGCATCGGCCATTGTGTCATAGAGCCAGTCCATATGGTACTGCTTGGGAGCGAAGTGAGGAGCAAAACTGAATTTAAATATTAAATTTTGAAACTTCGAGTTCATTTACTTGTCAACTGGGACTCCTTCGTGGTTTCCGACTGCGAAGTAAACAGGAGTTGTTGGGAAATGGGCTCTGACTGTGTCGGAGATGTTTTTCACCATGGAAGCGTGGATAGTTTTAGAGTATTCGTAGACGGCGTGAGATTCCAGGTCTCCGGAGACGAGGACGTAGTCAAGCTGAAAAAATTAACCTCACTCTTTTGGATAGGAACATTTTAAAAAATTGCATTCAAAAAATTCATTTTTCCAAATTTTTTGACATTCCTATTGATTCAATGTTTCACTTGCTATTGATCAAAATAGTTGACTTTCATAATATTATGGTATATATGGGCTCAAAACAAAAGTATGAAGCAAATGCGGATAAATTTAGGTTATTAAAAAAAACCATATAACTAAAATATATTTTTCAAGTAAATAAAATTTTCAAAGTTTTCTTTAAACAACAATTTTATGTTTAAAGAAAACTATTTTATTTATTATAAAATGATGTTTGGAAGATCAGAGTTTTTTTCTTGTTTTTAAGTTTACAAAATCTCCGGTTTTTGTATTTAAAGTGTTTCCATTCAAATGTTTCATTTACTCTTAATCAAAACAATGTATATTTTTGTAATTAGTGAAATTAACTAAAATTTTAAAAAAAATAGAAATATTGTTTGCTTAGTGTTTCAGTTGTCGTTTATTAAAAGGAAAATAGATGCCTTTTGTTCCTTTCATTTTTCTCGCTAGAAACAATCAAAATCAATAAACGGTATAAATTGAAACAATCTGCGCTGTTGTCAGAAACTCCATCTGTTTGTAAGGCAACTTTCGAAATTATACAAATTTAATTAAACAAAATGTGTTTTAGTGTTACCAATAAAAATTACATTGCTGTTTCAGATTTAAAAAAAAATAAAGGATAAAAAGTATTAATTGAAATCATTGTTTAATAACACTATAGAAGGACAATGTAAAAGGGAAAAACTTAAACTTACGTCTTTGTGGTTGTCCTGAATGAACTGAAGCATGTTGGTCAGGGTCCAGTAAGGCAAATCACAATTTCCTACAGTACCCCATTTGCCAGCCGGTTGTTTCACACTTCGTTGTGCATCCATTTCCTGAAAACAACCTTATTGAAGAAGAAGAAAACAAATTTCTTACCACAGGATCCTGTGCTGGCCTGCAACACTGAGGCTCTCCACAATCTGCCTCCTCTCCAACTTTATATTGAGTATCCATATGGAGATCGGTCAAATGAAGCACACGGAGAGTGGGGTTTCCTGGCTGGAAACATTAGAGTGACAGGTCAAAAATAAGGATATTTACCGGAACTGGTTGCTTAACAATCGGGGTTGGCTGATTTCCGGGCATGGGCACGCTCCAGGTTGAGTTGAAGGGATCGAAGAATGTGCCACAATCTGAAAAGCGGTTTTGATTGTGCTTGTGATTTTTTGACGCATTGGCTTAGTAATTTTTTTGAATTTGAGAAATTCATACTAATCAAAACGTTTATGCGTTTTTGTGTGAATGTGTATAAAACCAGCAAAAAATGTGTATAAAACCAGCAAAAAATCTCACCTATAAAGTAGGTTGCTGAAATTACGGTATCCAAATTAATTTGATGAAAAGTGAAGTGAAAGGCAATTTTAATTTCAATAGGATTTAAAATAACAATTAAATTTAAAGTGACAATTAAATTTTTTGTGTTTTGTTTTCAAAATTAATTTAAAGGGGAAGGACCTCGTAAAATTAATTTTTCAAAGTCTCTTTACAATTATTTCATTGAATAGATATCGTTTCCACGATTCTGAAACATACCCCTTTTATATGATTTGGACTGCAAAAGGGGCGCGTTTACACGGCCGTTTTACGCGTTTGCCGCACGGAAACACGGCTAGAGTGGGCGAGAGAGTGTGGGAAATGGGGAGACGCAGAGTTGGCGGCAATTCAAATGACAATTTCCCCAAAATTTCAAGCGCTCCTAAATCGGTTCATTCTTATCCAAAATAGGTAATAGAGGTATTTTTCGGAATCCCTCAAAGGAGCTTTTCATCACACAGTTCGAAAAATTATTTTTACGCGGTCCTTCCCCTTTAAGTTGTTTTTTGATTAGTTAGTTTATATGTGCATAGCACTCAGGAAAAAAACTAGAACCCAAACATTGAACAGCAGTACCATCGATTCAAATTTTTTAAAAATTAAATTTCCATATAAAATAACATTTGATTGATTAGTTTGATTCAATTTTCTAAAATACTTTTTCGTAAACAGTAAAATAACTTCATGTTTCATTGAAACCTTAAAAGTCTATCATTCGATTCGATGATACTGTCGTTCAAACGCTTTATCTTGAATTTAAACTAATAAAACTTTCTCTTGAAATAAAAAGATAATATAAGTTTTAACAGAAAACTTATCCCCTTGAAAAATGACTTCTAAGTAAAATTCTACTCAGTCGATAACTTTAAACTTGATCAGTTTTTAGACGAACCTTGAAGAAGCAGCCCACAGATCTGGTGAGGCTCGAAGATGATCTGACCGAGAATATAGACGACTTCAGGCTGAAAAACGATAAAAATTTAATTTAAAAAATATTAATTACCTCAAATTCTGAAACAATCATGTCACAGACAAAGTTGTCTTCGATCCGGAACTCCACGCAGATGAATTTAACGGCATTTCCTGAAAATGTTAAAAAATGTTTTTCCGAATGATTCTGAAGCTGTGATTTGAGCCCCGTTGTAATCGTGTACTGTTTATAGCGTGACGTCCAAACTAAAGAGATAAGAAGGAAATGGACGCAATCAGAAACCGGTTCGTAATTTTGATAATGAATGGTGGTGAGAGCGGTTTTCAGTTTTTAAATATTCAAAAAAGTAGAATAAGAATAAAAATGAAACAAGTTTGAGAGGTAGATTTCAATCAAAAAATTAGCAAATTCTGATATTTACTTATTTTTTATTAGACATTAAACGTGATATTTCAAGAAAAGCTTGAAAAGTATTTTCATTTACTTCATGGTGCAGTTAAAATAACTTAGAAAAAGCGTACGTTTGCAAAATTTAGATTTTTTTAAATGTTTTTCAACTACAAAATTAAATTAGGAATTTAAAAAAAAATGTTTAAATTTTTTCATCAAATTCTGTGTTTCAGAATATTATTATTTAGTAAGTGGTTTTTATATGGCAATTAATTTATGCCGATCAGTGATTGGATTTAGTAAATTGCGACTTACTCCTCTTAAGAAAGATGTCTTTGCAACAGTGGAATGATCCAAACACGCATTTTAATTTTTTGAAGATTATACAACTCACCGACATCAGTCTCCGAGGCATTGGTTCCCCATTCCTTGTGGAGCAGCTCGACGACAACTTCACACTGCTGGCATTCCTCAGACTTGCTGAAGACGTCTAGAATTTCAATTTCTTAAAGATAAAATTTCAAGATTTTGTTTTTGCTTAAAACTTTTGATTTTTGGTTTTTTTAGAATACATTGTTCTAAATATTTGAATGGTTCAATTTTCTGATTTCTACAAGCAACACCAAAAAAGCAAACGAAAACTTATAGTTTTTAAACACAAAAAAAAGAAAATATTTTGTCATTAATTCAAAGTTTAAAAAAAATAAAACGTCAGTCACTGTTTCAATTGTAACATTTGGTTATCACGGTACTGCAAATGCAATGGCACGTAAAATCTGAAAATGATCTTGCTGAAAGCCCATAGTCTAAAAAGGATGAGCATTCTTTTTTTGATTCATTTTTTGAAAACTCCATCTTCTCGCCTAAACGCAGTGCAGGCTGTGTATAAAACCAGGAATTCTCTAGTTTGATCTTCTGTTCTCGACAAGTTTACATTTCAGAAGTAAATTTTACTGAACGACGGTACTAAACTGCAAACGGAACTACTTTTTATAATGTTAAAACAAAGGCCAGAGTATTTTCATTAATTTCAATGTTACAACATTTTTTTATACTTTTAGCCAATTCAACTATATAGTTCCTTACGGCTTTTCATTTCAACGTTGTATTTTGTGGTTATATAAACCAAGCACAATTTCGATTGAATGTTTTCGCCTAAAGACACTCTACCTATAGCGGAAGCAAAGACCAAAAGCAGAAGCAGCAGCCTCATTCCGGGAAGCACGTGGAATAAGGGCGTTATCAACTGCAGGACCAAAGGATTCGTAGATACGAAGCCTAGCCTTATCGAAGAAAACACACGAACGCACCGATCTCAGCAAGGGAAGTGGCACGAACATGATTCCAATTGGGAAATCACGTGTGTATGTGTATGTGTGTGTCTGTGTGTGTAATTTTCATCAAGTTCGCAATCGATTTTCAAATCAGAATCAGGGAACACACATGTTTCAAGGAAAAAGAGAAGCCCTCAAGGGGTAGTCCAGTAAAAGATAGTCAAAAGTGGCCCTACACTGTGGAGAATCCGCTAAAATAGTGGAGTGATATGACAAAACCTACGAAATAAATTTTTCTCTAGTTATAATTATTATAAGTGAGTGAAAATGATCCAAGAATTTCACCTCAATAACGTTAATGAAAAAGACACACACTCAAAAGTTGATTGAAAAAAAAATGTATATGTTGAAATTTTTGAACTTCTCCCTTTAAGAGTATATATGGCCAAACTTTTTCGATTTAAATTTTTCTCCTATTTATAGTCCAAAAAATAAAAGTCTTGTGTTTCAACCCTCTTCAAAAAAACAAGTTTAAAACTTTCATTTTGCGAACATAAATACTATGTGAGCCCGCTCTTTCAGCAGATTCATTATTAAGTAATGCAAATTAATCAACAGTGGACGACGATTCATTTCTTTAAGGTTTATTGAGAATTCCTTTCTATTCTTCTAGTGGTACCAGAGTTGAAAATAAGAAGAAGCGACACAAATTGCAATGTAGTTTTTTTCTGTGATTTTTTTATTTCGGGTGTATATTATCCAAATTACACCCAAGCAAATTTGTGTATGTTTATAATAATTGTCATTAATAGGCTTTAACTAATTAATAACTGCAGTCAGGTTTGGATTTTCAATAATTAGATTGTGTGAGCGTGTATGTGTGTGTGTGTTTGTGTGTTTCAAAATGCCGTTAACTGCCTTCGATTGGATTTGAACTAGTTTTTGAACTATATTTTTTGCCATCGTATAAATGAAAGGAATTTTGACTCATAATAAATGACAGTTATCTTCATTAATAAATAAATTTTAACAAAATTAAATTTGTTTATTTTTTTAAAAATAATTTTTGAAAAGTAAGTTTTAAATATTTGAATATTATATACTAGTTTTGTTTAAAACACTCAGTTGTTTCAGCAGAAGAACAGGGGTTCCTTCACTCCTGGTCTATGGTTACTGTGATTAGCAATGGAGCGCGGTTGGGGGTCAGAACATCGGTTTTGGTCTTGCGAAGTACTTCTGAAGCCCCGTTCTCTGCGAATACGCATTTATAAAAGTTCTAATTTAAAAGAAATACTCAGTATAACATCCAAATTGAGTGTTTGAAATTGTATGAAATTCCATTCACTATATGTCGGTGTGGGAAAATTCAGTTTTTCAACCGAATTTCATACAATTTCAAACACTCAATTTACATTATTTATTGAACTTTACTTTTGAATTTGAACTTCTAAAAATGCGTATTCGCAGAGAACGAGCTCATCAAAATTTAGATTTTTAAGCAAATCTAATGGCGTTTCACTAAGCGCGCTCCCTCTCACTAGCAGTCCTTTAACAAGGTTGGAGCTGAAAGGGTTGAAACATCATGATGATTGTGGTACTAATAAACTTAATGAATACAAATTGTATTTTACTATACCAAATTTTTTAAAAACTAATTTAATGTATTAAATTTATTTAAAAAAATATCCAGGACATTATAAAACTAATCTATTTACCGCACCCCCCCCCCCCCCCCGTTTGAAACTGCCAAAAACTGATCACCCCTGGAACTAGGTCACACCAATAAAACAGTCAGCTGTCAGCAGATTTTGGCGCCAAGCCAATTGTCGATTCGTCACGAGGCTTTTATTTGGGGTCACATAGGCGTCCAATCGATCCGCATCCTGTGGATTTGCTAGCCGAATGGCCGACCGTCTCTGTGCTACGATTGCTGCTAAGAATGTTCAGTGCAATGCTTCTGGAATCGTGGAAAAGTAAGTCTACATTTTAAATATGTTTAATATCGGATAAGTATTTCAGTAACAATTTTTCTGGAAAACTACAAACTACAGAAAAAGTGCCCTACTTTAAGGATGCCAGAGAGCAAAACAACGCTAAAGGAGCTCCGTAAGTTTTTTATTTGCATTTCTCTCTTTCTTTCTCTCTCTCTCTCTCTCTCCCCTCTCTCTCTCTCCCCCCCCTCTCTCTCTCCCTCTCTCTCTCCCCTCTCTCTCTCTCTCTCTCTCTCTCTCTCTCTCTCTTTCTTTCTCTCTCTCCCCCTCTCTCTTTCTCCCTCTCTCCCTCCCTCTCTCCCGTTCTCCCTCCCCCTCTCTCTCTCTCTCTCTCTCTCTCTCTCTCTCTCTCTCTCTCATTCTCTCTCTCTCTCTCTCCCTCTCATTCTCTCCCCCCTCTCTCTCTCATTCTCTCTCTCTCTCTTTCATCTAAATAAATGTTTTCAGAATGGATGTAATGTGCAACGCCCTCGTGAACACTCAGATCCTACCGTACTTCGGATAATCTCAAGTCACCAACGATTTTACAATGAAGTGTTGATGATCTCTTTTCATATTTTTTCTCACTTCTTTTATTCTGCTATTTAAAGGGACAGTCACACGGCTTTTGCAACTTTGTCTGATATGAAAGAGAAAATTCAGCTGTACAAAAAACTTTTTGGGAGCTTATGTCGGAAATCCCTAGTTTTTGAGATATTCAACCTCAAAGTAGCCGATTTCGGGTTTCCATCCGCAGAAAGTGCGGATGGCCCGGACGGTCAATGTGTCCTGCGTTTAGTGGCATTCAAATTGGAATGAGACATTGAGGGAAATGAGGAGTGCGCGAGACAATTTAGCATTTTTGAATATGCAAAATGGACGACCGCATCCAATCATAATGAAATGAAAAGGTCCCTGAATGTCCCTTTAACCTGAAACATCAGAGGCCAAAAGCCGTAAAAAGCCGTTTTATTGATTTCTAAAAAATGGTCTCTTCTGCTGAGGTCAACCATAATAAAAAAGCGCGAGAGGTCAGTAGAGGGGTCCGCTTTTTTTCAATCAGCTTTTTTGTCACCTAAACGAAAGCAAAGAAAAATCATCATTTCCCTGTCTGTGTTCCTCCGAGGATGGCTGATTCGACTCCTAATTTCTTTTCTGTAGCTGAGAACGACGATACGAACCACGGCAATCTGGAAAAGTGAGTTAATTTTGCTATCTGTTTTTGTTAGTTTAAAATGCGAAATAACGACCTTGAGCTATTTCCTCAATATTTCCGCAATAAACTACTTTTGTTAAAAAAGTAAACTATTTTCAAGTACTGATGAAACATTTATTTCACGGCTTCAAAAAAAAAATTTGTAGTTCAGCTTTTTTGTAGCCAAATGTCATTTTCTAACTTTAACCCGTCGTCGCCAAAGCGAAAACAACTGCGTTAACTGTTATCATTGACTATCTTAGAAGTATGTTAACACTTCTTCTTTTTTTAAAAATAATCTCAATCGATCAATTTTCAAAAAGCCATGAGTAAGTTTGGCAAACTTGTGAAACATTTACAAACAAATTGTAACACTAAATTTTCTTGTTGAAATGCCATTCTACAAGTTATCCACTAATTAATTTGGATATTGTAACAGTTAATAACCTATACCCAAACTTATAGAATTTTCGCACATGATTTCCTATTTTGGTAACTTCGAGATTGCTAACTTTGACCAATACTCGTTGAAACACTCAAAAACATTTCGTTCACAAATGTTTTAAAACAACTATAATTAAAATATAAAATAAGTTTCTTTTCGAATTGCCAAGCTGTTAAATACTCGCGTTGAACGTTTAATCGTGATTTGGTGTTTTTCTTCTAGGACAAATTAGATTTTTCTTTTCAATTTTTGACTTTTGAACAATTATTGAGTGAGCGAATTATCCAATTGCAGTTTAGTCATGTACATTTTTATGATATTTTTTTTTATTTTGGCTAAAACAACATTCTGCGCTTTTGTTTCACTGCTTGTAATCTTTCCCAATTTTTCATCTTGGGAATTTGGAATAACACACCACTGTTTTAATTCGGTTAGTTCTCTTTCCAGTTGTTTAACACTAACCGCTAATACGCTAAAACTTATTAGAGATTTAAGTGTTTCTTGTAAAAAGTTATGCGAACTGTTCTCATTCCACTTGTTTAAAATAAATTTGTTTTTTTAATGATTTCCGGCGCAAAATTTGTGAAACATTTTTAAAATGGCAAAAAATAATAAAGTTTATAAGGCTGTCAGTTTAAATTAATCAAATGCTATTTTCAGTGTCGGTTCCACCAAAAACCTTTCTGCCGAGGCCGCAGTTCCTGAACCCTTCGATGGCTGTTATCTCAAAGCCACAACCAAAACTGTGACCAAACGAGGTCTTGTCGTAACCATCGACTGCAAGAACATCACCTGGGAGAATCTGGAAAAGATTGACTTCATCTTCGGTGTGCCGGACATCTTCGACAAGTTCATTAATGACACAGTGAGGGAGGCTGGATACGATCCCGACACAACCCCGTTCACTATGAACATTGACCACTACGCTTTGAAAGGACACGGATTCTTCTATAAGAAGTACGAGGACAAAACTCACGGAGATGCAATTCAGGATATGATGGAAAGGGTCAGTGACCCCAGACGCCCTTGTTCTTTGGATAGACCCTTCAATACTGTATTCAATGTGATTACTGGTCCTGGTTCAGAAATTCAGAAAGATAAAATGTGATTTTGATTTTGGTTATGTTAAATAAATGTTACAGCAACTTTTCTCATTTATATATCAATGGGCTCATTAGTGTATTTAAAATTTGCTTTGTTTCACGTCAATTTTGCAAGTATATTTTAGATTCCGCAAATTTCGAAGAAAAAAAATTTCTTTGTCAAAATTCTATTTTTGGGAAACGCTCATCAAAACGCAGTGTCTTAAAGGGGAAAGACCTCGTAAAATTGATTTTTCAAAGTATTTTTATTATAGTTTCATTGAGTAGACATAGTTTCTACGATTCCGAAACATACCCCTTTTAAATGATTTGGGCTGCAAAAGGGGCGCGTTTACACGACCGTTTTACGCGTTTGCCGCACGGAAACACGGCCAGAGTGGGCGAGAGAGTGTGGGAAATGGAAAGACGCAGAGTTGGCGGCAATTCAAATGGCAATTTCCCAAAAATTCGAGCGCTCCTAAATCGGTTCATTTTTATGCAATATTAGTAAAAAGAGGTATTTTTCGGAATCCTGGGAATGAGATCGAGACTTTTATTGCAATAACAGAAAAATTATTTTTACGCGGTCCTTCCCCTTTAAACATAATTGTAACATTGACAGGAAAAAAAACAAATTTTAAAATTTAGTTTCAAATTTCCACTTTCTTCGTCTTTTCTGAGATTTGAAAAAAAGTAAAATGTCCATTGGTTATTATATTAATACCATTATTTGGTAACGGCAAGCGATTTTACCCAAAATATGTACATATGTAGTTCACATTGGATGAAAAAAACCGTTAAAAAATTATCATTTAAATGTTTTTATTTTTATGGAAAAGATCACGAGAACACACAATTTTATTAAATTAAACAGTTAACAGCGTGAATTCGGTTTGTCCAATTTTGGGGTTTTCATTTTTCGCGAAACATTTCATGTCCAGATTAGAAGTCCCATTTTAACTCAGATCTAAAATTTGCCTGAAACATTTGCATAAGATTTTAAATTAAATTGAATTTAAAACTTCCAGATATTGTTTTATATTGTTTTTTGCCGCGGCCGCCGATCTCGTATGGGTGTGAAACTCGCGGCGCTACAATGAGGGACAGCCAAAGTATTCTGTATCTTTTAGGCAGGAACATTGAAAATTCAAAAATGACGACTAAAACATCGATAAGACGGACGCGTAAACACCGGGCACGTTGTTGTTAAAATTAACCACAGATGCATGTAGCCTAGAATGGATGAAAAACGGCCCAAAACGACTCCAAAACGGAAACGAAACGAAAATTACTCCAAAACGCAGCATTTAAAACGTCGTCTCTCTAAATCTCGAGCAGGTCATTGACTTCGGAAAAAAGTCATGGTGTCCAAATTGGTCGAAACTTGGTGTGGGAGCTTATAATCTACTGAGTATTGTCCGAAAATTTTAGCTCAAGATCATTTTTGTGACCTGGGTTACGGTAGGTGGTCATACGATACGGTATTCGGCCAAAATTAGTCCAAATTCAAAACTGGGGTGCTTTTTAGAATTCTCATAACGTGCTGACAAAGAATTTAATAAAACACAATATTGATTTCCTACCTTAGAAAAAAAGTTACGAATTTTAAAAGATCTGAAAAGTGGTTCTTTGCCCCAATTATAATCGTCTGAGGAACTGTGTTCATTAAATTCCACATTGAATAACGCTTTAAATGAGACTTTAAAATCAAAAATCGAAGGTGATTATTGTTGTTAAACATTTAAATTTATGTGAAATTGTAGCCAAAACAAGCACAAAAATGCAATTTTGTCACTACATCACTTCCATGTTTCAACCAAAATGAGGTTAATATGCTCTAATATTGAAATAATGTTTTTTCTCTATGATTTTAAGCAATTTTAATGCAATTTAAAATAATTTATTAAGTTGATCAACTAAGAAAACAAAAGATTTCAAAATTGGAACGAATTTGACTCCATTTCGGTTGAAACATGGAAGTGATGTAGTGACAAAATTGCATTTTTGTGGGTATTTTGGCTACAATTTGATATTAAATTAAATTTTTAACAACAATAGTCACCTTCGATTTTTGGTCTTAAGGTCTTAATCGACGCGTATTTTTATGGAGATTTCAACGAAGACACCTTGTGTAAAAAAACTACTTTTTCATGTTTTTTATAATTCGTAACTTTTTTCTAAGGTAGGAAATCAATGTTGTGTTCAATTACATTGTTTGTCAGCACGTTATGAGAATTTTAAAAGGCACCCTAGTTTTTAATTTGGACCAATTTTGACCGAATACTGTATTTTATGACCACCTACCGTAACCCAGGCCACAAAAATGATCTTGAGCTAAAAGTCTCAGAATATACTAACTGTAAGTTGGTCATAAGAAGCTCCCACCCTAACTTTCAGCCAATTCTGACGTCATGATTTTTTCCTAAGTCAGTGCCTTTAAGCGCAGCTCGAGTTTTACGGGTACTGACTCTTAAAGCAAAACTGTTTATAGACAAATATTTTCTTGAATAATTTTTCAAGCTTTTTATTATGAGATAAAATCCCTGGCGGTCCCTTTAAAGGGGAAGAACCTCGTAAATTGATTTTTCAAGCTTTCTTTATCATAGTTTCATCGAATAGATATCGTTTCTGCGATTCTGAAACATATCCCTTTTATATAATTTGGGCTGCAAAAGGGACACGTTTACATGGCCGTTTTACGCGTTTGCCGCACGGAAACACGGCTAGAGTGGGCGAGAGAGTGTGGGAAATGGGGAGACGCAGAGTTGGCGGCAATTCAAATGGTAATTTCCCCAAATTTCAATCCCTCCTAAATCGGTTCATTTTTATGCAAAATGGATAAAAGAGGTATTTTTCGGAATCCTGGGAATAAAATCGAGACTTTTATCAAAAAATCTATTTTACGCGGTCCTTCCCCTTTAAGAAGCCAAAGTAAAAATGCACCGAACATTAGCTATTGATCTTGAGAAACAATGACAAACATCTATTCTGTCCAATCACAGACTACGTCTTTGGCAGTTTCTTCCCGTTTCTGTCCAAACTTGATACCGACGGACGAACTTTGTTCTTTTGATTCTATAAAAGAATAGCGTGATGGTTCCTCCCGTCAAGCTTGGAAACACACGACTACAAATCACATTGTCACATCCTTGAGTACAAGATTTCTTTGCTCTTCGTTCCTCGTTTGTTGTTTTTCTGTTTTGGTGGCTGATAAGAAACCAGGTCGTCTGCGATAGCAATTGTCAACCATTCCTCCTCTCCATGTTGCTCTTACAAGTGCTTGCAGCCGTTTTCTGCACCTCCAATGCATACAAAGTACGTTGTTTTCAATTGATAAGGGAATTTTTAGGTTCCAAAAACACGATTAATAGGGTTTTTAGTTGTTTTGAGTTTTGCCACAGAAATAAACTATTTAAATGACCTACTTTTATTTTTTAATGCATTTTATAAAAATTGATAAATAGAAACCACTCAATTGGTTTTTCGTTGTATGAAATTGTTTGACATTTGCATGTTTCAAATTGTTCTTATTCCTTCAAAGTAAAACACTTTGCAGTAATATCGGAGACGCTAAAAATAAATGAAACTAACAGATTGCCTTCATGCATTTTTGCCATACCTCTCCATTATTGAATAAACGTGTTTTTCTTGTTTAAATTAATCTTAATTTTAAAAACATTGAATTTAAACTGGAAAACGATTTTTCGTTATTTGAAAAAGTTTGACATTTACATTTTTCAAATAGTTTTATTACATAAAATTGGTGCATATTGCTGTAGAATCCTTGGAAAAAATAAATAACAAATTATTTGCCTGAACATTGTCATTTGAATGTTTTGTTCTGGTATTTGTCATCAGCAAATATCCGATGTGTATTGGGAAAAAAGTGTTCGAACGTAAAACAATTGCATAAATTTAAGACAATTGTAAAGTTCAGAATACCTTGCCAAAAACTAGTTCTTGTGTTAAAAAACAATTTTGCAAAACCACTCCTTTGTTAAATATCGTGGTTTTATTGTTGAAATTAAATTTTTATAACAAATGATAAATCAGTAACATGATTTTTCGCTATTTGCAAAAATTTGGCATTTACATGTTTGAAACTATTCTTATTCTTTGAAAGTAAAACTTATTGCAGTGAAATCTGTAGAATTCATAAATGAACAACAAATTCTTTTCATATCACATGCCATGCCGTTTTGCCACACCACTCCACTATTTAAAAGTCGTGTTTTAATGTTTAAATTAAACTTTATAAAAATGATGAATTCGAATCAGGAAAAAGGTGTTACTCCATTTGAAAAACATTGATATGTACAAGATTCAAATTGTTCCTTCAAAGTGCTGACTCTGAAGGAGAAAAATGGATAGAATCAAAAATAAATTTTAAAAAAAAAGATTTTCATAACTTACACCATGAACGTTATTCCACTATTTGTATGCCGGATTTAACATCTTCGACATTGTTTTCTAACAATGAAATATTTGAAATTTGTTAAAGCGGTATGTATTTACATATTTAACTGTTGATTTAAGGTTTCAACATTGGAGTGATTTGACAAAAAAGAAACTAGAAACTTGTTCTAAAATAAAAAACAAAAACCTTTTTTACAACTCAGAGTCAGTAAAAAGTGACAGTGCTTGTGAACATCATTTTAGAGACTCCACAATGCTGTTTTCAAAGTTTTAATGAATCAGGTTTTTACAAAATAAGGTGAACATTTATGTGCTTCTGCAGTTCAGATCAGCTAGCTGAATTCATCGTAGCGCTGAAAAGTTCGCTTCTTTCAGGTGTCGGTAAAACATTGAAAAACAAAAACTTCTCAAAAAATATTTGTTTACACCCATTTTCTTTTTCTTTTTTAAATGTTGAATGCACTCTTATTTAGAAAGTATATTTTGTCTTTTTTAGTGAATACTCGCATTGAAACATTGGAGTGGTGTGGCATATAAGGGTATCAAAAAGTTTAAAAAAAAAAGGAAATTTGTTATGTTCAAAAAGTGAAATTCGTTTAAAAACCCAAAACAACTATCAAAGAACCAAGCAGGATTTGAAATGAAAGGTAAATTAAGTCAATATTTTCATATTAAGATTTTCATCTATTCAACTCCCATGGGATTCAGTCATGTCCAGTTGATGGAAAGTGTGGCGACTACTTTGCAAAACGCTGGTCACCAAGTTGTAAGTTCAAATTTTGTTATTTTTTCTCTTTCTATCACAATTTTTTTTAAATCCGCTAGTTTTGTTTTTCGTGAAAACATTCGAGTTGTTTTAGACTGTGGCTCACCCAGTTTTGGAAGAAAAGTTCCGTGATCACTGGGAAAAGAGTCCTGCAAAGAAAATTTATGCGACGTCACCTGAGCATGTAAAAGAGAGGTAGGTTAACTAAAAGTGTAATTTAATTTATCTTTTTTTTTATTTCCTGAAAATAAGGTTGAAAAATATCATTTTGACTTGTTCAACAATGTAAATCTAGCGTCTCCATTTCTTTTATTGTTATGACTCTTATAATCTTCCTAAAACATAAAGGCACATATAAATAAATGAATGTATAGTTGTTGCCAATTCTAGTTCCCCCAATTTTTGCCCTTAGCGCTGAACTGCGTACGCCATTTTCGTTTACACGCAATTTTTCTTTGGATTACTGTAGCTACGTTATTAAATTCTCTTATTTTCTTGAATTTCGCTATTGTTTTCTATCATTTTTTAGTTGAATTTATACAAAGTAGTATTCAATTTGTAAAATTAGTTAATTTAATTGGTCATTGGTAGTCTCCGAGTTCGGTTCTTTCTGGATGTTTTTGTTTTGAATTACCCGCCCTTTCATTTGTGACGGCAAACAATACTGTAGCCCTCTGTTATAGTGTCGTTTAAAGGAACTAGCATTGGCACAGACTATAACACAATTTATATCTTTCGGTACTATATTAATTATATCACACATTTTATAACGTCATATAGAAACACCACAGCACGTTTGTTGAATTTTGTTTTACTTCAAAGCAATTCAAACTTAAAACTTTTAAGCAAATAGAACTTTTATAGTTAACACATTAAAAGATTCAGTTAAATTTTAACACTTAAAATAGGTTGAACCGGCACACTGCTTTCATTTAAAAGAATGTATTATTCGTTGGTAACGTAACACTGTAGTACAGAAGAACAACAACAAACGCTTTTTTTAAACCCCGCGACTGCAAAATTTTAAACTTTCTTCTTAGATTGGCGGCCTTAAAAAAATTAAAAAGTTATAAAAACTGAACATTGTTCTACACATTCTTTTTTTCCTTTTTGAATGTTTTATGCCTGTACATCCCTGCGAGAAAGAATTAAGTTACGGTAAAATATTGCAAATTAAAAGAACCGATTTCATGCAAAACTAGCTTTTTTAACAAGCAAGAATTTATCTGCTTTTAAAATTTAATTTTTTTAAAGACCATGAAATAAAATGCTGAATCTAATATGCACAAAATTCCTAACTTCAAATTATTATATTTAAAATCAGTTTGTATCTTTAACATTTGTGTACAACATTCAAGTGATGAGTGAAAAAAATAAAAAAATATAATAAAAATTTTTTACATAATTTTTTTAAAACATTTTTTACATAAAAATCAATCTTAGAAATCACAAAAACCCTTTTAAATTTAAACAATTTTTTCGAAAAACACTATTTAGGCACCACGCCCGTACCGATAATATATGGATCACCCCTCCTCTTGGAGGAAATTTGAAAACCGTTCTTCATTTAATTTCAATTCAGCAGCAATTATGCGACGGTTTATTTTTTTTATTTTTAAGCTAACTGTCTTTCAGCATTTTTAAATGAAACTGCTATTATCGACCAATTAAAGAATGAACAGTTTGACATTGGAATTTTCGAATTTTTCGGTTCTTGTGGGCTTGGACTGGGAGAGGTCAGTTTTAAAAATAAATTAATTATTGCAATTTCAAAAATATTAAAAATATTTTGAATTATTATCCAATTATGCAATTCAGATTATTGGAGTAAAAACCCATATCATGATGAGTGCAATTGGAGTGGTTGATTCAATGGCACAGATTTTCCATACTCCATTTATGGCTAGCTATGTACCAGGTTAGTTTTAATTGGTAACTCTCTTTTAATTTACTATTCTTTTTTTTTAAATCTTTTAAATGGTTCAAAGTTATTTTAACTATTTTAACAAACATTCGGAACAAACAATTGAGTTACTGTTTCAATGAGTCTTCAAATTTTAATATAAGTACAGCAAAACATTCAAAAGAACAAAGCGAGTTTTTTTTAAATTTTTAAAGTGTTATTTTTAAATTTTTAAAGTTAAATTTTTATGTCTATTAAAAAACGTTATTTCTACTTATGTTTTTTTTCCAAATAAAAATAAAGTTGTATTCGTCTAATCTTTGAGCAAACGTTAACTTATAAAAAACCAATTTGCTATTAATTTATGGGTTGAAATTGATTTAATGTTCTAAAAGCGATGAAAAGTCAACAATTTTATTAACATTTGAATGTTTTCACTTTATTGATTTATGAAGGATTTGTTAAGAATAACAATTTTTCTTTTTTTCTCTATTTAGTGTAAAATGTAAACTTTATAAATTGGGTTAAAAGTAAAACTATTTCTTATTTAGAAAAAATAATGAACAATTGGGTTGTTAAATATAGCTATTTCCATGAGTTTTTTATAACCAGTCTTTGCATACAATTACAACATTAAAAGAGTTACAGACATAAAAAATAGTTCGTCTGAATATTTTTTATTTTTTTAGTAATTAACTATTTTTAGCTTCCATGACCCTCTACACAGATCAGATGACCTTCTTCCAACGGTTTATTAATTTTGCTTGGGTTGCTTCAGGAGACTTCATTTACAACAATTTGGTCTTAAAGCCTTATGAGGTCATATTTTAATAATTTCAGCTGATGTTTCTATGTTTCAGCAACTTTTTGCATCTCATGGACATCAAATAAATACTTACGATGTCTTGAAGAAGAAGGCGAACTTCATACTGTCAAATTCTGACGAATTTTTGGATTTGGCTAGGCCTTTGTCGAGAAAAGTGAAGTTTATCGGAGGAATTGCTCTGGGACAAATAGGGAATTTGAGTGAGGTGAGGTTTTAATTGAAACAGTGACGTGACAAAAGTTCTCACTTTAAAACATGCAAAATACAAAACTAATTTTTTCCATAAATGGTAGAATGTTTCAAGTGATCGATAAATAATTAGCGCAATTATTATCTTTAGTGTTTCTTTTTCAAGCATTAAACACCAAATTGAACTGAAGAATTGCAGTTTTAAACATGTTTCAAAAACACCTTTTGTTGTTTATTTTAAACCGCTTAAGTTTTTTTTGTTAAGACAAAAAATACCGAAAGTCTGCTTTAAGTAAAAGATGGGAACAGTTTTTTTGTTTTGCGAAACTGTTTGTGAAATCATTAATAATTATTTACCTCGCATCAGAGATCGGTTCTCTGCCAAGTGTGTAAAAAATATCGATTTGTAAAACATTAAAATTATGAAAACTGTTGGCATTCAATGTGAAAATTTACGTTTTTGGAAGAAATGTTCAAGTCCGCTTATTTTAGTCAAGGGATAAATAATAAATCATATTACCACCATGTCTTTACAAGTTTTCTTCGATAAAACATGCAGCTGATTATGTAAATTGGTTAACAAAAAAAATTAATTTTCTCGCATAACGGTGGAATGTTTCATTTGATCAATAATGAAAAAGCGCAGTTATTCTTTTTAGTCACTCGGTTGCTCTTATTCAACACAAATTTCCAAAGAACTATTGAATTTTAAACTGCCGAGAAGACTATGTTTTATGCCAGGAAACAAACAAAATAAAACATCTCAAATCTTCTCGATTTGGCGTTTTAAAATAAGCTTCAATAAAGAATTATTTGTGTCTATTTTTGTGTGTCAATTAAAGTGCCTATTTTACATTGTATGTCAACAGTTTTTATCAGTCGAATGTTTCACCAATGTGCATTATTTACGCATTTGGCAGAGAACTGATTTAGTTAAAATGGATAAAAAATAAAAGCAATTTTACATTTAAATATATTTAGCTGTATTTATTTAAATGTTAATTTCAAAATTTTAGTTATTCCGATGTTGCAGTCAAAAATATTATTTCTGAACTTTAAGGAGTGACGATCTATGGTGTCTAGAGCCACAGTTTTAGCTTGTCAAAACCGCGAATCCATACAAAAAGTCAAAACTATAAACACAGGCACCTCAGCAGATTTTGAAAATCATTTGTTTACTATTTTGCTTTCATTCTGCTGATTTTTTCTCATCATTCCAATGTTTCAGCATTTCGATAATCTCCTTTCCTACCGCGAGAAAGGAAGCGTATTGATTAGTTTCGGTTCCGTCGCTCCAACTTCTTCGATGCCGAAACACATCAAAGAGGGAATTCTTGAAACTGTGAAACAATTCCCAGAATACACTTTTATTTGGAAAACTGACAAGTCAGATGTGGAATTGGCCAATGGAATCAGCAATTTGGAAACTACTACTTGGCTGCCACAAAGGGAACTTTTGAGTGGGTTTTTTTCTGGCTCGACTGAGTTTTATTTCAGGTGTTTTTACTCAAAGGGAGGATTCGAAAACTAAATAGTCATTGCGCTTATGTATATAAGCAACATATAAAACATTAAGATTACATAGAAAAATTGATTAATAAAAAAGTGAAAAATTAAGAAATAATTAACTTTGCCTTTAGAATATATATGAATTATCATCTGCAAAAAAGTTAGTTGAAAAAAACTTTTTGTAGAGAAGGTACAATTCAGTCATTTTTTACTGGGTTGTTCAAAAGAAAAAAAATATATGGGCTTGATGAAAATGGATTTAAATTAACGTAAGGAATTTTTGAGCTTTTTTCATAATTTATCGTCATTTAAAATGAATCTGGCAATGAACACACTTTTGGTTGAATATGGATAATGATCGATTTATTACTTTTGAAACATTTAGAAAACACATATATGAAAGATTGGAGATAATATGCGCGTAAATTATATTTTTATCTTTATTGCGTAAGATGTAAAATGTAATTTTAAAATCAAAACACAAAACATTAATTTCAAGAATCATTAAACATTTAAAAAATATAAACATTCGTGATTCAAGTAGATTTTTAATTATTAAGTTTAAGAGTGAACAGAAAAAATTTAAGTTTAAGAGTAAATTAAGGAATTTTCTGTTGTAAAGTATGGTTTGTAACATTCAAAAAAACAGTTTTACAAAGTTGCAAATATATGTTTGAGAAATTCATTAACATATTTTGAAGCCTATGTTTGAAAATATTGATTTTCAGGTGACTCACGAATAAAACTTTTTGTGACTCATGCTGGATTGAACAGCATCCTGGAGACAGCCAGAACTGGGACACCCGCAATTCTCGTTCCAATTTTTGGAGATCAGTTTAAGGTTTTAAGTTTTTTACATTCAAAAAGATGAAGAATTTTCAGAATGCTGGCCATATGAACCGAAAAAACACATCGATCGTAATTGAAAAGGACAAATTCACTGCGGAAAACTTTGCAGAGGCCGAATCTTGAAAGATCAGAGGTTTGTTTCATTTTTAAAATTTTCAATATTTTGAAATGGACAGCTACAAGATAATTATTCAAAAGTTTAATCGTTTTAAAAATTTGATCCATTTTGTAAAATTTAATTGGAAAATGGTTTTTTTGAAATTGTCGTTTCGTTTTAGACAAAACATTCAAATTAGCTTCGTTATCATTTTAGATAAATTTTATGTTTTTCATACAAATGTTGAAAATTATACTGGAAAAAATTTAATTTTAAATATTGTATTAAAAATTATTGATTTTCATAGAGAATTTTTTTTTAAAATTCTGTTTAATGCTCTGACAATCAAAATAGTAAATATATAAAAATAGTGATTGTTCAAATGTTTCAAATACTTAGGAAATTGACTCGAATTCCAAATATTCCACTGGTTGTAATTTTTCCGTTCAATCGTTGTAATTTTTAAAACTATTTTACACTACACATGCCGATTATATATTAAATTACAAAGCTCTTTGTCTTCAATGAAAATGAAGAAATAACGGCAAAATCATTTATTGTAATTGTTGAAATAAAGGAAACATTTTGTCGCATGAATATTTGGTGTTTTTTTAATCTGTAGTTTTTTTTTCAAATTACAAAGCGAGCATTGTAGTCGTAAATCAATCCTAAATATCAACTTACACTTTAAAGTTAAAGAAAAAATTTCCTATGTTATTAATTAAAAATTTTGCAATGTATTGTAAAAAAATTATTTTAGAGGTTTCAAAAAATTAAATTATACTCTAAAAACAAATCGAAATCATTTTTGAAAATGAATTTTTCGAATGTTTCAACAGTACCTTAAATTAAAGCGGATCCCAATAGCTTTACTTACTCCTTCTTAGGGTTTTGTGTTTCCAATTTCAGTTTGAAAAATTAAGAATTAACAAGAAAGTGATCGATTTTTATTTTTATTTTTCAAATAAACGAAAATTATAAATAAACGCTAAAATGCTTTTCAAAATATGAAACAGTGAATAACCATTTAAATTAATAGATTTTTTAAAAACTACAGTAAAAATAAAATTTTTTTAGTTACACCGCTCGAGCCAAACGACTTGCCGACCTAATGACAACCAGAACTGAAACTCCAGCTGACCGACTGCTAGAAGCTGTGGAATTCTCCGGTGAAACTTTTCCATTTCAATTTGAAAGTCAACTTTCAGGAAAATTCGGAAAAATCCACGATTTGGATGTCTACGGTTTCGAAATGGACTTCCTTCAGTACTTCTGTCTTGACGTCATCGCAGCCTGGCTCGCCGTTTTTACGACTATCTTCTACTGTGTTTACAAATTTATTAGGTGTGTTTCTTGCAAAACAAAGGCGAAAAAAGAATAATGTAATAAATCGTTTGAATAAAGAAAGACTGGAAAACTTAATTCGAGAATATTGCTGAAAATATTTTAAAAAACGAAGAAACATTGGGAAAACCTACATTTCTTTTGTCAACGCAAGAATATTATTCGGTATTTTGTAAAAGACAATTTCTAAATTTTAAGTTTTTTTCGAAGCTTCTATGTGAACAATACTTTTTTTCAAAGCATTTTGCTGTTGTGTTCAAAGTGTAACATAAAGGTAAAGTTTGTGTATTATTTCTTAAAAACTGCTTTTTGTCTCACAAGTTTTTAAAAAAAACATTAGAGTAACTTTTAATTAAATTTTCAAATTTCAAAAAAGGCAATTGAAGTCAAACTTTCAAAAATATTACAGAGATAAAACTTAAATGCCGTGTTTCAGCTTTTTCGCAAATTTTTAAAATAATTTATCGATTTGCATAAACCACTTAATTGATGAAAAGGTTGAAACTGTGTTTAAAAAAATAATACCATCGCTAAAAAATTTAAAATCGTGTTCAAAACAAAGAAACAACAAACATCACCTGGGTAATCACTGACTACGTTTTTGATAGCCTCCATCTTAAAAAATGATAAAATACCAGGCGAACATTGGACCTGTGCCTATATAAAAACATACCTAGATTCATTGTGGACTGAATTCTACTTTACGTTTTTTTTTCAATGTTTTAAGAAATAAAGGTTTTTAGATAAGTGTTTTAGGCAAGATGATGTTTCTCCTACAAATGTGTTCTATGTTTTCCTCGACTTCTGGCTATAAGGTAGTTTTCTTTTTATTAAAAAAAATTATTCCTACGATCTACGAACCGAAATTCCATTTTTGACTTTATTTTAAAGCTAGAAACTGTGTTACGGACTTATTAGTAAATAATCAAGGGTGAACATTACAATAAACCTTGCGAAACATTTGCGTGACATCGTGTTTGGTTTTTAAAGAATTAGTTTTTTACATCTTCATTTTTATTATTTTAAAAATAAAAACAAAATTGGTTTTTGTTCAAAAGTCTTAGACGTTTTTCGTAGGTTTTGAATATCCTTTAAAATCAAGTACTTATCCATTTTGTAACATGTGTGTTTTTCATATAATTAAATTATGACTACACACATTATTGGATTAAAACACAATAGATTGTTTTGTAAAAAAACTTAAAAACACAATAGATTGCTTTGTAAAAATTGCTTGGCAAAAAAAATATTTAAAAAAATGATACGTTAACAGAAAAGTTTTAAATAGCTTTCTCATTTGTTTGTAAAATATTAAATTCTTTTTCAAAAAAAAAACAATTAGCATTATTTTAATTGATCTTACAATTACATTTACATACATACATTTTTTTTTCAAATTTTTCAAATCAAGATTTTTCAAAATTATGCCTTAACGGTACCATTTAATCAACAATGATAAGGTAGTTCACATATATTAAATGCCAATTTTTTAATTCCAATAAAAGTTTAAATAATTTAAGCACTTTTAATATGTTATGTTGTTGTTTCGAGAGCTATATTACTAAATAAAAAAATCCATGACGGTTCGAGTAACAAGTTTGTGTTCGCGTTGCATAATCAGGCTAGTAGTGAAACCCCAGCGTCAATTTAAAAATTTACAATTAATTAATAAATGATTTTTTTTGTTTTTTTTTTGTTGTTGAAAACAATGATAATCGTTAAAATTATGGTACACTTACATGATATTACAATTACATTATATTATTATCTTACGGTTACAAACAAAGCTAAAAACGTACCTTTTTTAGATTTTTATGTATTCCACCCCACTTGGATTTAGTCATGTCCAGCTCATGGAGAGCGTAGCGACCACTTTGCAAAACTCCGGGCACAAAGTGGTAAGTTCAACTTTTTTTTTCAAAGTATGCATGGAAAACTCTTTTTTCGTGGTCATTCTGAACAAAAAAAGCATGTTTTAGGTTGTTGCTCACCCAGTTCTTGAAGAAAAGTTTCGGGATCATTGGGAAAAGAGCCCGGCAAAGAAAATATACGCAACACCGCCTGAAGACATAAAAGAAAAGTGGGTCCTTCAATATTTTATTGCACTTCTGTTTTGATTTAAATTAAAAATATGCCGGAAACGTTTGATTTCCCTAGTTTCATAATACATTATCTTTAAATTTTATTTGGGAGTTTTCTATTTTTTTAAATTAACAAATGTGTAAACATTCAATTGAGGGAAATTTTTTTTTTCGGTTGAATGAGCTGGAAATAGTTTGTTTTCATCTTTTCCAATTTATCTTGGAATTTGTTTGCTTTCTTCACACAAACCCGAATCACAGTAGAAACTTCAACAGTAGAAACTTCAAAGAAACATGTTTTTAAATTTTTTTAAAATTTCATTCTCTTTGTCAAGTTCGAGCAACTTACTAAGGTTTCATTGCGACCGAATATACAAAATCAATCCTTAACATTCCAGTGAGGGACCATTTAATAAACAGAGATAAAGAAGTTCACAGTTTTTAAGGCCAATTATGTAATTCCAATAAAAGTAAATGAATTTAGCACTTTTTAATATGTTATGTTGATGTTTCGAAAGCTACTAAATTCTAAAATCATTGTAAAACACTATTGTCTAGTTGACTAAAGAGTGTTTGTATTCACGCGGTATAATCAGCCTTATGAAACAACAGCGTCAATTTCAAAATTTACGATTAATTAATTTTTTTATTGTTTTTTTATAACTATAAACAAAACATAAAAAAAACGAAAAATAAGAACATTAAAGATACCTAATAAGGCAATTGAGGAACGTCATTTGCATAACGCTCGCCATATCATTCCACTGTTACAATAATTCTCAGCAAGCAAGTTTAGTTAAATTAGTAATGAAAACAGTAATTTTATGAGGTAGCTTTGATAACTAAAACAGATTCTTTCAGGCACCGCACACGAACTGAAAACATTTGGATTGCTCCACCTTTCGGTGGAAATTTGAAAACCGGTCTTCGTTTAATTTCGATTCAACAAGATTTATGCGATGGTACTTTCTTAAAGGGACACTCAGGGGCCTTTTCATTTCATTATGATAGGATACGGCCGTCCATTTTGCATATTCAAAAATGCTAAATTGTCTCGCGCACTCCTCATTTCCCTCAATGTCTCATTCCAATTTGAATGCCACTAAACGCAGGACACATTGACCGTCCGGGCCATCCGCACTTTCTGCGGATGGAAACCCGAAATCGGCTACTTTGAGGTTGAATATCTCAAAAACTAGGGATTTCCGACATTAGGTCCCAAAAAGTTTTTTGTACAGCTGAATTTTCTCTTTTATATGAGACAAAGTTGCAAAAGCCGCCTGACTGTCCCTTTAAAGTTCAGTTGGTAAAATTATTAATTTTAGCATTTTTAAATGAAACCGCCATCATAGATCAATTGAAAGAAGAAAACTTTGATATTGGAATATTCGAATTTTTCGGTGGTTGTGGGCTAGGATTGGGCGAGGTTGGGTCTTTTTCCACTGATTATTGCATTTTTGAGCAGTCTCAAATATAAAATTACTGTATTATTTAGATAATTGGAGTGAAAAGTCACATAATGATGAGTGCAATTGGTGTGGTGGATTCAATGGCGCCGATTTTCCACAATCCTTATATGGCTAGCTATGTTCCAGGTATGTTTGAACTTTGAATACAACAAAATGAGTGACAATTAAAAATTTACTCTTTTGCACATTAACAAAATGAATTTAAATGTTTTTTTTATAAAAAAACTAACTTTTTTGCAATGAAGTCAGGCGAAGGACATTTTTTTCGTTTAGACGCGGTTATCAACTTTTCGGTATTTCAAACATGATGCGCTTTTAAAATGTTACAAAAACTGATATTTTCTTTTAATAAAGGTAGGTACACACATTTTTTGAATCAATAATGACAACACGTTTCCACTGCATTTTCAAGTTTCTAGCAGTTGGATGTTTCCGTGCGTTGGGTAAAGTACAAATGCATATGGATTTTTTTTAAATATATTTTTTATATAATTTTTTATTTTTATTTTTTTAAAATTTTTTTATATATATATTTTATATATATTTTTATATAAAATATATATTTTTTGGCAAACCACTCCACTGATTAAACGCTAATCGCACTTAGTCAAAACCATCGAATCGTCTTGAGTCGATAAACCCAAGAAAGAACTCTATTTTAAGCAGAAAGTTGAACACAATTTTAAGAAGTGTTGGGCTTCGAAATGATTTTTTTAAAATTCCTGGTTGAAAAATTTAATTTCTTACAAAGTTCCATTAAACAAATTGAAACAAATAGAGGTAACTCCATTTAAATGTTTGTTCCGTTAAAAATACGAATTTAATAAATTTTAGCGAGTTCGGTTATTTGGAGGTTTCGGCTAGTTTTGGTATTTCAGAAATTATGACAAAAACAGTTTTCGGTATAGACGATTACAAATTCTAATACTCAAAAGCTCAAAATTCAGGTCAGGGACCTCTTTTCGATTGTGTTTAGCGGAACTACCCCTGCCGTGGCAGCCGATCTCGTACGGGTTTGAAGCCTGAAATGGTCAAAAATGTCATTTCGGATGCAGATTTCTGCAAAATGACGCATTTTGACCCCAAATAGTTGTATTTGTTCTTGAACATCTTAACGAATTATGTGCAGGGTGTTTACGCGGCCGTTCCCGCGTGAAAAAACCTAGAATACTCGTGACAAAAAACTTTTTTTTCTGTTATGGTAGCGCCGCGAGTTTGACACCCGCACGAAATCGGCGGCCGCTGCAAGGGAGTCCCACCGCATACAGTAATGAACAATAGAGGTAAACCCAAGTCGAAAACAGGTTTCTCACTGTTCTCTTAAAGCAGCTTTCTTAGATTTCTAAAAATCAAGTCACTTCTTTAAGCTTCCATGACCCTCTACACCGATCAAATGTCCTTCTTCCAACGATTCGTTAACTTCGCTTGGGTTACTTTAGGAGACATCATGTACGACTACCTTGTGACAAAACGATACGAGGTCTGAAAATTCATTTTTAAACTGGTTTTTATAAATTTCAGCAAATTTGGGCTTCTCATGGGCACAATATTATTACATACGACGTTTTGAAGAGGAAAACGAATTTTATCCTTGCGAATTCAGATGAATTTTTGGATCTGCAGAGGCCTTTGTCAAGAAAAGTGAAGTTCATTGGAGGATTAGCATTGGGGCAGATTGGGAAATTGAATGAGGTGAGCTGTTGGATTTCTACATTTTCAATCTCACGCATTATTACGTATTTCCTCAATTTGAGGCTTGAAATTCGGAAATACGGCGTCAGATTGAAAATATACACTGAAGACGAAATTTTGAATTGACTTAATTTAGAATTTTTCAGCATTTCCATAATCTCCTTTCCTACCGCGAGAAAGGA
The DNA here is from genome assembly GCA_022343465.1 of Oscheius sp. G VE-2021. Classification (NCBI taxonomy): domain Eukaryota; kingdom Metazoa; phylum Nematoda; class Chromadorea; order Rhabditida; family Rhabditidae; genus Oscheius; species Oscheius sp. G VE-2021. Next base: position 914,157 of record JAJQXH010000086.1, on the reverse strand, counting down.
AGCGTATTGATTAGTTTCGGTTCCGTCGCTCCAACTTCTTCGATGCCGAAACACATCAAAGAAGGAATTCTTGAAACTGTGAAACAATTCCCAGAATACACTTTTATTTGGAAAACTGACAAATCAGATGTAGAATTGGCCAATGGAATCAGCAATTTGGAAACTACTACTTGGCTGCCACAAAGGGAACTTTTGAGTGAGTTTTTGAATCGAATTTAAATTAATCAGTGGAGTTTTATATGTTCAAGGTTTAAACAAATCTTCTTCTTTTTACAAATTAAAAAGCATAGCCATCACCAATAAACCGAAACCTAGGCTCGAAACTAAGAGCCTGAATGAAACATCGTCATGATTCCAAAAGTAAAAGAAACAATTTTTTAAAAATTTTTAAAACTTCTGTTCAAATTGTTTTAACTTTTTTTTTCAATTAATTTTAGGACTTTTAATTGTGATTTTCTACAAAATTCAGTAAATAAAAATTATTAAAGTTTATCAGTTAAAAGCATTTCGTAAAACATTTATTAGAAGTTTAACTGGTATTGATATTTCCAACAAATAAGTATTAATTGGCACCGCATAAAAAATGGTATAAATATTAAAAATAATAATAGCTTTTATAACAAACGAAAAGTAAGGCGTTATGAAACAATTAAAATCTTTAAATTAACACATATTCAAATTTTTTTAACAATAAATTAGGCTATGGTTTCAATTTTGAATCGCATTGGGGCGGTCTTTAAAAGCTGCAAACTTCTAAAACGGGCGATTTGTATAAGAAGAGATTCGCATAATCACATTTATATGATTTCTTGGAAAATAACTACTTTGTATAACATTTAGACAAAAACAAATAATTTGGTAAAAACAACAATCGAATCAAATGTATTTTTTCCCAAAAAACATTTCCAAATGTTGCAGCAAAAAAACTAAAAACAAAAAAGTTAATGTTCAGATGACTCAAGACTAAAACTCTTTGTGACCCATGCTGGATTGAACAGTATTTTGGAAACAGCTCGAACTGGGACCCCAGCTATTCTTGTTCCAATTTTTAACGATCAATTTAAAGTTATATTGTTTTTTTGAGCATTAAATTCACGTTTCAGAATTCAGCTCATATGAGTCGTAAGAATACATCTATCGTACTCGAGAAAGACAATTTCACAGGGGATAAGTTTGCAGATGCTGTTGGGAATATTCTGAAGGACCACAGGTTTGCTACACTTTTTAAAAATAAAACAGAGTCTGTAACCATTTAAATTAATAGGTTGTTTAAACTACAGTAAAAATCAATTTTTTAGTTACACTGTTCGAGCCAAAAGACTTGCCGACCTTATGACGACAAAGACTGAAACTCCAGTTGACCGCCTTTTAGAAGCTGTGGAATTCTCAGGTGAAACCCTTTTTTTAAAATTAAACAACTATTTTCAGGAAAATTCGGGAAAATCCATGATTTGGATATATACGGTTTTGAATTGGGTTTCATTCAGTACTTCTGCCTTGACGTCATCGTCGCCTGGATTTGTCTTTTTGCAATTATCGTGTACTTTGTTTACAAACTTGTAAAACTTGTTTGTTGTAGAAATAAGGTTAAATTGGATTAATAACATTTATCTGAATGTAAAATGTTTTGGTAAGAATAAATATGGCCAATGACAACATGGTAAGCAATTGCCGAAAGAAGTGAATTGTTTTAAAGACTTGGTGAAACACAAAGAATAATTTAATTTACAAAAAAATAAATTTGAAGTTTGTCAAAACCAAACGTACCTGCACTCCAACTATTTTCCTTTGGTAACAATGATCACAAAAAACCAACACAATGATACAAGCCGTCAGATACTGATGACAAATCGTAGCCATTTCGAATAAGAATGTTAATTCGGACCCAAATTAAAAGCTTTATTCCATAGAGTTTTAGTTTTTCATACACGGACGAACTCGATGTAGCATATGACGTCACCAGCTTTGGAAGTTTCGATCATTCGGTTATCCTCAATCCGTTCTCCGTAAACTATATTCTCTCCAGGCTGATAGTTTCTATACTACTGAGAGAGAAAAACTTTTCAAGCAAACCGTAAGCGCTGTACGTTTGCGGGCTTGCCGTTTTTATGAGTATCATGTACTTTGTTTACAAAATTGTAAAGCTTGTTTGTTGTAGAAGTAAGGCTAAAGTTGATTGATTAACTTTACATAAATGTGAGATTTTTTCTCAAAACTATCGAACCAATGATGAACGCTAATTCATTGTCATTGCTTGAAACAAACCCCTTGGGTTGTTTGGGTAAAATAGTAAAGTAAATTGTAGTTGCAAAAATTATTTATTCGAACATTAAAAAATTTTTATAGACAGTTTTTTATAAAAATTTCTCAAAAACACAAAATTGTGCGGTTTAGTTTTTACAGGGCAAGTCCACTGCATTTACACCACCGCTGGATTCTCCTAGAATACTTTCCATTTATTATAAAGTTTTCGGAACATCATAATTTTCCATTTTAGTTTTAAAACTTTTTTTTCCGGAAATATTCACAGTTCAATGTTTCGTTGTCTTAGTAACTTAATTCATTTTCTTTTTTATTAATTCTCTTGGCGACGCTAGTGGCAATAAGTTAATTTTTGGAAGATAAACGTAAACTTCTCAGCAATTCTCGGAAGTACCTCCGCGGAGGTTGGGGTTCAGGGGCGGATCCGCGGAGGCTCCGCTGCACGCCCGACATAGGGTGGGCTCCGCGGAGACTCCTCGGAACTAGGTGTGGTCCCGCAGCGACGATCTGTAAAATTGCGCCCCGTTGCATTTTTTAATTTTTAAATCATTTTCTATTTTATTTTAATGCTTTTTAACTAGTGCCACGCGTTTATTTTCAGTTGCCTCGTCGATTGATGCCTTACGAATCGAAAAGAGTGAGATCAGGTTAGTTGTTAATATCAAATCAAAGTTATTTTTGCTTACAGCGCGACGCGCATACGAGTCGGTGCAGAGGGAAATCTTAGGAACCACGGCACCGCAGGATCTGCCACATCCACCACTCGCAACCGCAGGTATAATTACTGAATATTTTGGGTATTCTACCTACCATTTTAGTCTCTACAACTGTCCGACCCGAAACTGGCGGGCAACACCGCAAAATGCTGAAGGCCTTCCCCGTTGCAGGTTTGAATATAAATTTCAACAATAATTGTCGCATTAAGAAGGCAACAGCTACGTAGACGAATGCTTCGACGAGGGAGAAGGACGAGGATTGCTGCAGCTGCACGACAACGGCGGCATACGATTGAGAGGTTTGTCGGATTTGTTACAAATCGCAGGCTTCCCTATTAGGTGAACGAACAGTTGCTCTCCAATCTGGAATAGCAGTCGCCAACGAACTGGGTCTGTCGGATTCGCAGCTTCTGGGGCTGCACCGACTTCTGCATCTCTGCGCACCGGACACTGCTTCTCTTTTTGAAAAGGTTAGTAAATTGGTTGTATTACAAATGATACGTTTGCAGTTTACATCGGAAGTAGCAGTTCAGCGTCGAGCAGAAATGGATCTTCTCCAATTGAGAAGACGCTATTTTTGTGGAGCGTGCAGTGGTTGCATCAGCGGACCCAAAGGCTTGTGCGGCGATCAAGAATGCGTCATGTACAGGTTAGTTTTGCGTGGATTTCATTAATTTGTTGTTCAGGAAAGTTCCCCGAAAAGCGAAGAACCAGAGACCAACCACGATTTTGGAGGTAGCCATCGAAAGACAACTGAGGGCCGTTGTTGAGCGAAACTTCGAGGAGATTCTGAAGTGCCACGAAGCCATCCACAAGGTTTGCTCGTTGAAGATTCACGCAAGTGAAATTTTAGAGGTCACCAGTTTCCGGCAAAAGAGGGCTTCTTTGTTTTCGAAGGACTATGGAGACCACAGCTGAATTTGAAAAGCATCACATGTCCATTTCACTGGTGATGGGATCCGATGGATTTCGACCAAGAAATCTCACACGGTGAGCAATTGTGGATCTCAACTGTACAATTATCGTCAGATGCGAGTGCTGACCTTTTTACTTCGCTTTAATTAACGTCGCCAAGGGACGTTGGTCAAGGGAAAACGTCATTGTTCCCTCGATGATCCTCCTTCAGGGCCGCTTGTCGAACACCCTCATCAAGGAGGCCCTCTGGAGGTAGGCATGTAAACTTCGTTTCATAGAAGTTTCGATTGCAGATTTTTTCACGTTTCCAAAGAGCCCATCCTGGTGAAACTTCAGAATGCGGTGTGGACGGTCGCATTTCGCGTAACAGAGGGACTTGTAGATTTGGCGGTACGTTAGTACACTGCTTAGTAGACTAAGCGATTACAGGGCATACGATCAATGTACTGCGGCCTTCCGAACTGGTCCGGAGTACAGGGCTGCCATTTTTGTTCAACAGTGAGCCTTCGCAATGAAGGAGTTCGGTGCTGGAGGCGAGGAGCTCCGCGACTCACTGGAAGCGATTTCCAGGCTCATCCGAAAGGTTTATCGAATGGTGTTCGGCAAATACCGTAGTTTACAGTGAAGGAAGCGTGGCTTCTTCGCCAATTGCTACCCTCCCAGTGGAGACCCGACTACCTGCACGTTTTCTCCCTCGGAATATTGAAAGATTTCCTCCAAGGTAATTTGTCAATCACCTCGTATAAATATAACGTTAATCGCCATGGTTTCAGAAATCCTGCGGAAAGAGCCGAAGCCAAAGTTCTGCACCACGCCCATGACTGCCGCTCACCGTTCTGCAGTCATACAAGCCGTCTCGGCAGTTGGCTGCCCCTACACCCTTGCTCTACCGTCGGTAAAGGACTGGAGTAATGTCACAGGAGCAGAGATTGATAGGGTAGGTCCTACGTCGTTTAGTTTACGCTTTTTAAGGCATTCAAAGTGGTGGCGCCACTCATCTGCAGTCACTGCTGGTTACCTGACCCGGTGTTGGCCACGGTGTGCGCTGCGTTGTGGCTGATTGCGAAGAAACTTTGTGAAGGAGTCACAGACAACTTTGAAGAGATCAAAGTAAACGCACGACGTCTGGAAGCCCTGTTGGAGAAGGAGTGTCCTAAGGCCCTCACCTTCAAATTCCACGTAGGTTGCCACCTGTTTTACAGAAGGCATTTTCCTTAAGGTTTTCATGCATGACACCGAGCAAATGGACGAGACAGGCGGCTGCTACCTGAACTCCACAGCGCCGGTTGAGCGTACCCACCAAGAACTTCAGAAATCCATCAGCCCCTACGACACAACCGGGGTCAGTATGCTGACAAGGTTTGTGAGTCTTAATCTCATCGTAAAGGAGGTTTAGGCATGTCATGGGCGTTCTCACTGCCGCCGACGATGCAATTACATCGCCCGAGGAAGCACACTTTTCTGGAGTCCTGAGTGACGACCAGCTGAGGCAGTCGGATTTCAGTTTGTCCGTGCGGCCAGGAAAAGCTGTCAGGTGAGCCACCCAACTTGCCGCGTTCACATGTTAACGTAGAAAACGCTGTCGCCTCGGAGCCAATGTATTCTCGGGTGAGGCCTTTATGCAAGGGAAGACGGACCCTTGCCGAGGTCGTCGTGCAAGGGGAGCGGCGCTATTTCCGAGTTCAACCCTGCCTACCTGAGTCAGCCGAGGCCGTCGTAGAACTTTTCCAAGTCGAGAACCCCTTTTCGAATTTTCTCCGTCAGATTCATGCCCAAGCGCCGATTTCATTGAGAGACATAACAACCACTTTATGGAAATAACGGGTGTTCGACGAACCCGACTCCCCGTTTCCTCATTTGTTAGAAGCTGCCTAATTCTGCCTTTCCATGGTCGCCAATTTGTAACCTCTACTTATTGACAAATCCTGTGTGCGTGTATTTCTTACGATGGAGTGACTAGTTTCTCCTTCAGGATTACCTATTTTGTTCCCCTTTTAAAAATTATGTGATTTAGGTGGCGGCAGATATGTCGCAACAGGTGTATGCGCAGCTCTCCAACGTAGTTCAGACGCCCCCCCTTTCTCTGCTCACTCCCTGTGATTCCCCCAGCGGAGGTACGCAACCTCCAACTCCGGTAGATTCTTTTTTTTAGCGCCCCTACCGACTTTCGATGCGCCCAACCCGGATCCTTCCGAACGCCTCGAGGCCATTTGGAATGGCGGCGTCTTCGATGTCACGCAGCTCCGCTACAAGCTCTTCGAAATGGAAAGCATGAATATGCTATCCGATGCTCTTATTCAGGTTTCTTTGCGCTCTATGATAGTGGCAACTCAATTTTCCAGGATTTCGTTCGCTTGAAAGCCGGCCAGGTCATTCACGGATTCACACACACCTTCCACGACAAGTCCCTTGACCGATACTCCGTGCAGACAGTGAACAAGTGGCACGTTAGTGGAAACGATCTCATCGTAAGTTTACAGGATGATCATACGGGAAATGTCCTTTTCAGAATCTCATCAACAACAAAGCTTCCATGATTGCATTGGAAAAAGCGAAGAAGGCTGCGCACCACGTAGCCGCAACTTCCAAGTCTTTGACGCAGTTCGCCCCGTCTGTGGCCAATGTGCTTGGTCAGCACTCAATCGGAGGAGACGGATCCATTTTCAAGGTACTCCATTTCCGAAATAATTAATCTGTTCAGAATGTCACCCTGAAGAGTCTCTTGAGAAATTTCCGCTTCCCGAAGTCGACGGCGGATGTGCAAATTCAGGCAGTTTTTCGAAGAATTCTACTTGAGGTACTCTTCTCAGCGGATAAGAAATCTTTCCTACATTAAGATTTGCGTCCACCCTCCTGACATCAAGCGCTACACCGTCCGCGACAACAAAGGTCACTCGCCACTTATCGATCTGCCGGAGAGCATCACAGACCTTCTGGAAGGCTCGTTAATAACCTTCCGTTGCCAACCGCTGTTTTCAGATTTCGCCGTTTCTCTCTTGGGACTGAACGTGCCCGAATTAAAGGATGAATATGACGACGCCCTTCTACCGCTGTCCACGTAATATTTTACTTTTTCATATTCATTAATTCGGGGTTTCAGCTACTTCCTGCAACTCGCTGAAAAGGATGACGACCGCTTTTCCGCCCTCCAGCGCCGCCGCCAGGACCGGGAAAATTGAATACAGGAGGTTCACCGTTGCCTGAAGCAATCATTGTCAGTTCTTCTTGGCTTTTACGAAAAATACGTATTCAGCATTTCAATCCGTGCGTTCAAAATGGAACAAGTCCCCGACGCCGTCGGAGTATCTCACTGGAGGTTCAACAGCGATAAGAGAGCTGATCCGGACAAAGCTGGAACCGGAAGGAAGCGAGGTACGGGTATTCGCTTGTATTCCCTTGAAAAACCAAAAAGATTATAACTACTTTTGAACGAAACTGCCGTTCTGCTAGTCCAAATTGAATGTAGCCCTCCAGGCCACACTCACACTGAATCACTGGCTCTCCACTGACTCTCACTCACACACACACCTTGAGAACCACGTAAATAGACGGGGATTTACTAAACTGACTGAAACAGACACACACTGCACTGATACTCGGACAGAACTGCGACTGGGGGGGCCGAAGGGGCGGGGTTATGTGACGGAGCGCGGTACCCGCGACACTCCCGGGGGCCAGGGGGCCAAATAACTGAGACAAGATAAATGAACGGAACAATCTGGCCAATTGTTAGAAAACTGGACGTGGCCAAGGAACGGCAGGGCCGAGGCCTCTTCCGGCGAGAGGGGGCGGCAATAACGGCGGCGTCAGTCAGAGTCCATCACTGTCGGTCTTCGCAGCTTCTGTAGTGGTACGGATGAAGATCGAAGCTGGGCGGCAGTAGCATCGGAGTTGGGCGGCAGACGACGGACAGGTGAGGGCAGCAGGAGACGAGGAACGGGGACGAGGACGAGACGGAGGTGACGCTCCAAACTCAGGAGCGTTTTTGAGGCAATGATTGCCTTTTAAGTTTCCATTCGTAGCGAATGTTACTGTGTCTTCTCTCATTAAGCCTGAATGACTTGTACTACGCTTTTCCTCTGCTTTCGCTACTTTTCCGAGCGCTTGACCCCGTGTGGCAATGTATGGAGGCTCCTTTTGTCTATCGCTGTCACATTCTCGGAAATTGGATGGATCAGCAAAGTGCAGTGTGCAGCTTTCGTTTGAAAGCAACCTTTCGGAACAATGCTTTGCCACACAGAGTTCGCATTCGACTCTAAGCAGCTGAACGTTAGCTTTTATGAGCAAGATACACCTCATTAGAACCATTGGTAATACTACTTGAAGGCTCAGTCTACTCTCTTTTCGAAGATTATTGGACATTTGCATGATGTCTCCAGTCTCCGACTGCTTCGCTCGTTTGTTTCTCTGGTGGGCAACTCGACCCCTCTTTTCTATTCTCGCTGGCTGTTTACGAGAATCTCCGCCGACCAGGTGCTCTGACTCGGCCTTCTTTGTGTCTTTGTGATTCACAGGTTTTTTCGTTTCTCCGCCGGCTGTACTCGGTGTTTGTGAGTGCGAGGACAGCTGCGGGATGACCGTATCGCGCGGCGCCTGGCCGCGGCCATTAGCGCTTTCGAGACAGCTTTGCTCTGCAAACGCTCGAGAATTAATGGTATTCTCAGGAAGGACAATAGGCTGAAGGTTATTTTCAGCGACGGAGTTTTTATAATCAGCCATTTTGGTTCTCTTGACTACAATATTCACATTTGAGATTTCAATTTTCGGAGAACTCTCAGTCGGGATTCTGCCTGTGCCATAAAAGGCGTGCCCTAGAACTGTGTCGGAGACCAGATGGCAATTCGTGTGCCTCCGTCTGTTTTACAAATACATGATACAGATCCTGACCAATTAGAATGTCGGGTAAGTGATCGAAACCGTCAGTTCTGGTATTTGCTCCCATAATAGTGTTATCCATCATGTACTGCGCATCCGTCGGGTCAAGTCTGACTGAACTAAAGCTTGCAGTCAAATTAGGTTTTGTACGCAGAGACACAACAAGCGATCTACCGTAAACGGACTGTACTCGAATTTGAACATGTTTAGAGACAAATTCTTCCATGATAGTTCCGATTCCTGCAACTTTGCAGGTGTCAGTTCGATAGGCGGTCAGTTTTAGCCTATCTGCTATTTCCTCTTTGATCATACTCACGTTAGAGCCTGGATCAAAGAAGAACAAGAGAGGTTCCAAACCTCCAGTGGCAGGACAACTTGTTTTGGACTTTCCTCGTCTGAATCAACTTCTGTCACAGTAAGACCCTGGTGAACCTGTCCATTTCCTTGTGGAAGGGGAATCTGCCCTCCATTTCTCAAAGGTCCCTGTGTCCAATGGGTAGAGGTCAGCGCGGCGATTTGCGCCGGCTGACTCATGGGGCGCATTGCGTTAGCCTGTGTCTGTTCAATCGGCCAGCTGCGCTGAGCACTCGGAAACTGTCGGTAATGGGCAGCCAAGGCATTGCAAATGCTTTCATTGTGTGATCGATTACAGTGACTGCATCTTTGCTTCAGATTGCAGTCAAATCTAGTGTGTCCTGCTTGGAAACACATCATGCACAACTTTTTGTCAAAGATAAATCTAAGTCTATCTTCGCCATTTGTAACATTAAGGCACATTCTGGGATTGTGATAGCCTCTTTCACACAAGGTACACACGTCAGCAGTGAAATTCTGAATCTGTTGAAATGTGTGAGCGTAGTTTGGATTCTGGGGGTGTTCGTATTCAGGCTCTTCCTTGAAAACGCTACGAAGCTCGTGTCTAATCGCAACCGCTGTTTCTACTTCCTTTTCCAAAACAACTAGGAATTTTCTCACAGTGATATCCGGGAAGTCTTGGGTCCGACGGAGAACTTCACTCAAAATGCTACGAGGAAATTTCTTCCTTATTGTGGCAACAATGAAAGGATTAACTGTGTTCAACACTAGGTAATTGGTCGATTCCATTTTGTTTAACAGGGCACGAATCTCATCAACTGCGTCGGCGCACGCTTCTGGGTTCTCTCCTAGCACAGGCAAATCGTTTAGAGCCGCGATGATATCTGTTCTTTTTATGCCAGCGCGCTCATACTTGTGAAGCATTTCGCTAACAATGAATTGGTATCGATTGGGGTGGACCTCAAAGCTGTCAATGAATATTTTCGCTTTTCCAGTCATTGCTTGTCTGAGATGGATCAGTTTTTCAATGTCTGAGAGAATTGGGCTGTCGTGGACCAATGTTTTGAATACGGACCAGAACAAAGTAAAATCTTTCGGCTGGCCATCAAATTTAGGGGTCTCAATCTTTGGGAGTCGCGTGGAATACACTGGAGCGGGATTGAACTGAACTGACTGTCCCGGAAAGTTCAGAAACGGATTAAAACACGGCTGGCCCTGAGGATTCAAGTACGGCTGGCTCATATGGTTCTGGAACGGCTGACCTGCCGGATTCTGGACTGGCGGACACTGAGGGTACTGCAAAGGCTGTCTCTGAAGGTTCTGGAACGGATGTCCCTGAGGACATTGGAATTGTGGACCTGGATGTCCGCAGGTTCCCATCTTCTGTGAATAGGGCGCCTGATTGCCCAATGGCATCTGCTAGTTCTGCGCAAGCCGCTGTCTTTGTGGCGTCGCCGATTGCGCCATTTGCGGCGGCTGTCCGCCGTTTCCTTGCTGGGGAGTGCTCGAGCGCACCGGGGGCTGTTGTTCGAATTGCAAACGCGCAGGGACACCTGTCGGCCCATTTGCCAGACCTGGGGTTTTGTAGTTTTGAATGGAGGCAAAAGTGAAGTTTTCAGTGCGGTCTTCCGTGGCCACTCTCTCATTCTGCTGGCCTACTGGTATTTCTTCCTCGTACTCAGGCTGATTGTCAAGAAAGAAAGACTGATTTGAGTCATTTTCCATTTCTCTTTCAATTTCATTTTCCCTCTGAACGTTTTGTTGTTCTCTCTGGAAGTTTTCATTTTCCACTCTTTCATTTTCCCTTTGTTCCCTCTGGAAGTTTGTCACTTCCCTTCTGTTTTGGGACCTCGTACTACCGTCGAGAATTGGAGTTTCTTTCAGATCTAGAATGACATTAACCTTTTTTGCCTCATTTTCCCGTAGGCGGACTTTCAATCTCCTTACCAAATCCTGAGTCTCACTAATCATATCATAGTAGCCTAAGGCCGTCTGGAATTCCTCCTTTTCATGAGTTTTCTCTGTTTTTGTCATCTTCTCGAAGATGAGACTGAGTTGTTTTAGGTGCTCAGAAAGTGTAGAAGTCGCACCTTCGACTCCCTCCACTGCTCCGGAGAGTTGTTCTTTGATGGTGTTTGTTTGCATCAGGCACTGGTTGAGATCAATGACGTAACGTGGTTCCTCCACCAGGTGCTGATTCCCTTCAATGACCCTCGCAAGGGCTTTGGCGTCGTTAACGACGCAGTTTGTCATATACAGCCACGACATTCTAGTGGCTTTGTTCTTAGAGTCGGAATTGATCTATCGACTCTTTGTCTCTTAGAGTCGGAATTGTTCTATCGACTCTTTGCTCTGGGGGGTATTTTAGCTTCCCTCTGCAGAGCCAGACAGCGAAAATAAACCACTGCCGGCGTCGGGGCGGAATTCACCTTCGCAATCCGACTGACTTACCGTGTCAAACCAACCTGGGCAGCCAACGGGGATCCAACGGCTCGATGCACCAAAATGTAGTTCTCCAGGCCACACTCACACTGAATCACTGGCTCTCCACTGACTCTCACTCACACACACACACCTTGGGAACCACGTAAATAGACGGGGATTTACTAAACTGACTGAAACAGACACACACTGCACTGATACTCGGACAGAACTGCGACTGGGGGCGGCCGAAGGGGCGGGGTTATGTGACGGAGCGCGGTACCCGCGACATTGAAACAGGTGACGGATTTAATTTGTTATATCGTCGTTTGCCCAAAAACTCCCATTAGCCTCCTATAATTTCCAATTTCGGCCCGGATTTACCTAAATTTTCATTTTCAGGTCTTCCCAGTTACTCTGAGGCCAGCCGATAAGCGAAGATCTACTATGTTCTCGTCTCCGTTCGCTCGCCCAATCCCACATTCCAATGTTGTTGCCGCTGTGACCGAAAGTGTTCTTCTACCGTGATATATTGTGCCCTCGGAGGCCTTAATTGTGATGGGCCTCGATTTATACGGTTATGTTTTCGTATCTCATACATGAATCTCAATCACGGCTAATAAATCTTCATAAAAACCGCATTATTTGATTTCAAAGCCAAAACAGGTCTGAAAGTATCCGCGCTCCAACATCAATTGTCGGAGGTAAATCGGAGGCTCCGCGTGGAAACATCGGATGCCCCGATATCCCTGCGCTTTTCCTCCGCGGAATAAAATAGGAGCACATGTGTGATTGCTCGGCGGAGGTACCCGCTTTACCCCCGCGGAGGTACTTCCGAGAATTGCTGAGTTATTGCTCTTGCTCGTTTCTGACTCCCCGTTTCATTAAAAAGGTGGATTCGCTTCTTTTTAAAGGAAATTTTCAAAACTGTATTGGTAATGATTATTTTTGTTGAAATTGGAATTTTTGAATTGGTCGCTGTTTTGGAATTGAAAATATTGCACCTTTGAACTTCAACATTTCAACTGCAAAAAAGTTTTCTCAAATTTCTCAAATTTTAAGAAAGCTTATTTCTAGCTTCCAAGCAAGAATATTTTGAGATTGTATTTTGAAACTGGCTAATTAACTAAATTAACGTTCATTCATTAAACGTTTGTAGCCCGCAAATCAAAAGCAACCCTAAAAACAAAAAAAATTCAAAATTCAAAATTGAAATTTTTAATTTTTTCTTTTTTTAATTGCGCAAGCCAATGTTTTATTAACTTGTAAAATACATTAACTTTCGAATTTAGCGGTTCTGCTTTCTGCTTCGCGGCGAGTAGTTTTAAAGCGCGTTTTGCATTGATCTCGTGGTTTCAGTAGAATTATAAAATCGATGATGTCTATTTTAGCGATTTTGGATTCTTCGGCGTTTTAAACCCCGGTGAATCCAGCACCACGTGTTTTTATTAACAAAGTTGATTCCTTTTCATAGGTTTCCGACCTCTAACTCGGACGAAATCTGTTTTAAATCACCCATATATGTAGCAGAATTGACAAATAGAGCGTTGAGAAATGATTACAAACATTTGTTTAAAACAAAGCTTTATTCCATAGGGGTTCAGTTTTTCAAACACGAACGAATTCAAGGTAGCAGACGACGTCACCAGCTTTAGAAGTTTCGATCATGCGATAACCTTCCACCCAACGTTCTCCGTAAACATCATTCTCTCCAGGCTGAAAGTTTCCATACTACTGAGAAAATAACTTTTCAAACCAACCGTAAGCGCTGTACCTTTTGAGATCATCTTGTTTCCGTCCATATAGACAACGCTCCTGTACGAACCATGAGGTGAGCCGTGTTCCTTGACTTCATCCAAGGTGAAGGAATAGTTCCATTCTTTCCCAGCGTTGAGCTGATTCCAGGTGAACTTCTTCCCGTCGAGCTGAAAGTAGAAAGTTCACTCACTCACTCACTCACTCACTCACTCACTCACTCACTCACTCACTCACTCACTCACTCACTCACTCACTCACTCACTCACTCTCTCACTCACGCACTCACTCACTCACTCACTCTCTCACTCACGCACTCACTCACTCACTCACTCACTCTCTCTCACTCACTCACTCACTCACTCACTCACTCACTCACTCACTCACTCACTCACTCACTCACTCACTCACTCACTCACTCACTCACTCACTCTCTCACTCACTCACTCACTCACTCTCTCACTCACTCACTCACTCACTCACTCTCTCACTCACTCACTCACTCACTCTCTCACTCACTCACTCACTCACTCACTCACTCACTCACTCTCTCACTCACTCACTCACTCTCTCTCTCTCACTCACTCACTCACTCACTCACTCACTCACTCACTCACTCACTCACTCACTCACTCACTCACTCACTCACTCACTCACTCTCTCACTCACTCACTCACTCACTCACTCACTCACTCACTCACTCACTCACTCACTCTCTCACTCACTCACTCACTCACTCTCTCTCTCACTCACTCACTCTCTCTCACTCACTCACTCACTCTCTCTCTCTCACTCACTCACTCACTCACTCACTCACTCTCTCACTCACTCACTCACTCACTCTCTCTCACTCACTCACTCACTCACTCACTCACTCACTCACTCACTCACTCACTCACTCACTCTCTCACTCACTCACTCACTCACTCACCACTCACCACCACTCACTCACTCACTCTCTCACTCACTCACTCACTCTCTCTCTCACTCACTCACCACTCACTCACTCACTCACTCACCACTCACTCACTCACTCACCACTCACTCACTCTCTCACTCACTCACTCACTCTCTCACTCACTCACTCACTCACTCACCACCACTCACTCACTCACTCACTCTCTCACTCACTCACTCACTCACTCTCTCTCACTCACTCACTCACCACTCACTCACCACCACTCACCACCACTCACTCACTCTCTCACTCACTCACTCACTCTCTCTCTCACTCACTCACTCACTCACTCACTCACTCACTCACTCACTCACTCACTCTCTCACTCACTCACTCACTCACTCTCTCTCACTCACTCACTCACTCACTCACTCACTCACTCACTCACTCACTCACTCACTCACGCACTCACTCACTCACTCACTCACTCACTCACTCTCTCACTCACTCACTCACTCACTCACTCACTCACTCTCTCACTTCCACTTACCTTGACTTCCAGCGTAGACTCTTCCTTGTCTGCGATGAGAGCAGCCTTGATAGTAGCATTGTCACATCCAACCGCCTTCAGGTACTCTTCGTGGTTCTCCAGTTTCACACGCTTCCAGGAACCGACAAAATCGTTCATTGTCTGAAAAAATAAAAACAGGTTTTGCAAAAAACATATTTTGAAACACAAATATACATAAAGATACTTTCAAATGTATTTAATGTACACTTGGAAAAACAAATGACAGCCAATGCAAACTAACCGGGCGACAATGAGAATACGAAATTACGAACAAGCTAAGTAAGCAAAAGAAGTTGTTAAAAGTGAATTTCCACATCTTGAAATTGAAGTATTGACGCGTTTTGCCTGAAGTTGAAGCGAAACGTTCGAATAAAAAGGCGGGCGGGGCGCGCCTGTCCGTGATTTGTGACTAGCCTGTGACTAGTTGTGACGCCTTGTGACGGAGTCTGATTCTAATTGCGTTCCATAGTTGAACTTGTGGTATTCAGCAGTTAAAAATGAATTTTCCATGAAGTTCAGAATTTCAGAAATGGTCAATTTTAAAAATATTGAAGACGTTCTCAGAGAAAGTTCGGTTTTCTATTAATACTGTAAGTGAAACATGCGCATTTCATCCTTGTTTTGCTCTGAAAAATTGAAAAATTCGGGATCCGGCAACTTGACATGTTGCTGATTCAGATTTAAGACTGACTGATGTATTATCTCTAAAAACCCTCCCTTTAGTTTCCATAGTCACAAAAACGAAGTCACACTGTTACAAACCGTCAGAGACTGGTCACACGACTGAGAAATCAAAAAATCGGCGTTTGTTTTGAAGACCTGATGAGAAAAGAGTGCTAATTGATGGTTATTAGCTAACAACTACGAGTTTAACCTGAAAAAGTTTAGTTTTTACGTATGAACAACGATATGGTGCCTTAGAAGGCTTAGTTGTTAGTTAACCACAAGGTTCTATGTCTTAAAAAGCTCGGTTTGGAAGTAACAACTAAGGTCTTAGACCTTAAAATCTTAGTTTTTAGGTAACAATTAAGGTCTAATGCCGTAAAATGCTTACGATTGATTGTTATGTAATAATTAAGCTTTGACATTGTTGCACGTGAAATTCACATGCCTGTTTAAAGTTCAGTTTATTTTGCACCTTTAAAACAAACAACAAAACCTTCGTAAAAACACTGGTACTAAACTGTGCCTGAAGTACTTAAATGTTGTTCCTTTTTAAGTACACATTTTCAGTCTGCAAGCAATAAAATTGCCGCTTGGTAAAGAATAGAATAGAAAAATGATGAACTGGATTGAATTTGGTTTTAAATTATGCTCCAGTAAGAAACTCAATTAATTTTTTTACACAAAAAATGTGAACGGGATGTGAATTAATATTTTTAAACTAATTAAATTAAACTGATTCACAGCTGAGTTTTTAGCACCTTTAAAAGAAACAAACAACGCTTCATAAAACACTGCTACTAAAGATTTTCTGAAGTACAGAAATGGTTTTCTTATTAATTATACGTTTTTAGTCTGATAGCAATAAATTAGCTTCTGTGCACGGTACAGAATAGCTAATTACGGAACAAAACTGAGTTTGTAATAAACAACAATTTTTTCTCTCCACGGCAGGATTTCGGGGAAGTTCGCTCAGACATGGCAAACTGCCAAGGGATCCGCAGGCGAGCGTTGATTACGGTGGACATTAAGAGCGGGAAACTGAAATTTTCAAATTTATAGCCACAGCAGTCGACGCCTGAGCCACGGGAAAGGCCACAACTCGCCGACTTGGCCACGGACAAAGGGTAAGTTTGAAAATTTGACGTTCCCGCCATCAATTTCCACCGTAATCAGAAGCAACTGCGTATCTAACGTTTAAATTTTGGCAGAAAGCCATGTCCAGGTGAACTTCCGCTGAAACCTTGAGAAATCCTACCGTGTCTCGAAATTTTTTTCATTACTTAATGTTTCATTTGGCTGAATTATATTCAATCTTTGTGACCATTATATTCAATCCTTGGTCTCAAAAATCATGCGGTTATATTACAATGTTGTAAAACCTTCAAAAAAAAATATTCTAAACAAATAATTGCTTTCAAAAAAATTTCGTCATGAAAATGCACTTTACCTATTATTGCATGGTTGTTTTGCCTAATACAGATAAGAGTAAGGAGTTGCAGTAGAACACAAAACACAATGCAAGTTTTACGTATGAAATAATTGCTTTAAAAAAACGAATTGTACTAGATTTAATTTTTTAAACTTCACAAATGTTACCAAGCTTTACCTATATTATAAACGGAAAATGGATATATACAATTTTTGCATTTTTAGCCTTACGGCAATGTTACACTTGACTGGGTTATTTAGACGACATGCAACGAAAACACTGCGACGTCGCCCTCTGCAAATTAATATTTCTGCAAATTAATATATGAAAAATAATTATGAAATGTGTGTCATTACAACATTTGACAGTGAATTCTACATCTTTATTTGAGCAATATGTAAAAGCAATATGTGGGTGTTGTAACTTGTTGTAAATCATGTTTTTCAATTAATGTACTTTTATTACCCATCTGTTGCACTTGTTTGAATTATATGGACGCTTTATAATTTAAAAAAGAGTATATTATAAAACTGTAAAATCTTTAGAACGTAACATTAAGCTTTATTATTTTGTTCAATCTGTTTGAGGTCGCTTGTATGCATAATCTAATCAAATAATTGCTTTCAAAAAAAAATTTCGTCATGAAAATGCACTTTACCATATTATTGCATGGTTGTTTTGCGTAATATAGATAAGAGAAAGGAGTTGCAGGAGAACACAAAACACCATGCATATTTGACATATGATACTCAGGCAAGAGTAAATCAATTATAAACGGAAAATGGATATATAGAATTTTTGCATTTTTTAGCATTACGGCAATGTTACACTTGACTGGGTTATTTAGACGACATGCAATGAAAACACTAGGCCCGCGCCTCCCTTTTCTGCAAATTTTTTGATACTGAATTGTACATCTTTATTTGAGCAATATGTAACTGGGTGTTGGAACTTGTCGTGAATCGAGTTTTTAAAGTAATTTAGTTTATTTGCCCATCTGTTTCACTTGCTTGAATTAGGGCGCTTTATAATTTAAAAAAAGAATATTAAAAAACTGTAAAATCTTAGGCTTCTTGAGTTTGTCCAATATGTTTGTCGCTTTTATGCATCTTCTTCAATTGAGTACAAAAATCTGTGTCGTTATGAAGTCGTAATTTTCATACTTTTATTTGTTTTTCTGCCAAACATAGATAAGTGAAAGGTTTTGCAGAAAACACAAACCACACTGCATTATTGACATATGATTCTCGGGCAAAAGTACATCAGTAACGGATGTCGAACGTTCTCATCCGTCAAAAGTCATTTTTTTTGTACTAACTATAAAACTTAAAACAAAATAAATGATGTTAAAACAACTTGATGGCACATTGGAAACAAGTAAAAAGACATAAAGCTAGAAAGCAAAAAGCTTTACCCCAGGGCGGATCCGAATTTTAAGATGAACATCCTGAGAATCTACGGCCCGGTATGGTCTGGACCGGCCAAAATTTGTAATAAAAGACGGAAGAGGACTTTAAAAATGTTACCAAATTATTCATATTACTATAAAACTGAAAAAACGTCTATTTATATTTTTCGCATTTTTTGTCTCGTTACAATGTTACACTTGGCTAATAAGACGTATATAAAAAAATTCTTTCACTCTACAGAGTGAAAGGAAAAATAGAAAAAAATTCTTTCACTCTATAGAGTAAAAGTAAAATTATTAAAAAAATTCTTTCACTCTATAGAGTGAAAGGAAAAGGTTTTTTGCATTATTTAGATGGAATCTAACAAAAGCTGTTCTTGACGCTAGTTTCACTATTTCAATAAACAAACATAAAAAAGCCATGTATAGTAATAAAATCTCTAAATAATAAAAAACGTTCTCTGGTTACGCCTAATCTTTCTCTTGTTAAAAACAAACAAGTGACTAGAAAAAAGTTATGTCGTCACATATCACCTTCTAAGGTCTTTTGGTTGTTGTTCTGTCTATCAAAGATAAGCCCTGGGATTTACAGTTGATTGGGTTGTGACGTAAATTAAATAAAGTCTTTTTGATTTTCGAAAAACTTTAAATTCCAAGTTTATTAAAAATGGTAATAAACTCGCCACTAAGGCTGCATCGACGTTATTTTGGCTAATTATCTTATAATGCGATATGTTGTAGTAAATGCCCTAAAACATTGAAGTGATTCGGCAAAAGCAAGAGAGAGGGTGTGTGAGCGTGTGTGTGCATGTGAGGGCGTGTGGGTGTCGCTTGAAAACTTTGAACCTTCTCTCGTTGTACTTCCTCCTAAGCGCTCTTTATCCTTTGAAAACAGAAACAGCTTAGGCGTCTAACTATCAGTAAACTGCACTAAAGTGCTATTTATGCTGCCCGTGAATAAGTTTGATAAGCGACAGGGCATTAGTCTTGCTATTCTTCGTTAGGATATCACGATGCTTCTTTTCTTCATTCTCAACGCCGCTTTCTTCAGCTCCCAAGCTTACAAAGTTTGTTTTACTGTTACATAATGTTTAACTCTTTAAGCCACATTACTGTTTCAGCTAGTTAAAGGACTGCGTCTGATTTGGAGAGCTTAGACAGCACTAGATGATTGCAAAAATAAAAACTTCTTTGAATTAATCGTTCTCTGCGATTAATCATTTTTAGACGTTAAAATTTAAAGAAAATACTCAAGAAATAATTCATAATGAGTATTTGAATTGAATTTGCCAACATCAAAAATCCCTAGAATTTGCCTTAATTTCATGAAACTTTAGACACTTAATTTGCATTATATATCAAGTATTTACTTTGAATAAAATCGTGTAAAAATTCGAAATCGCAGAGAACGCGGCTGTCAAAATTGTTCAAGATGAAAAAGGGGGCCATAAGCGCGCCCCGATGCTAATACCAGTCCTTTAACCAAATGATTGATAATCAGTGGTTCTGTTGGAACACAAAAGTGATTTATAAAGAAACTTTCTTATTTGTTGCAAAAACATTTTTGAAAAAAGCTTTTTAAAGGGACAGTCAGGGGCCTTTTCATTTCATTATGAAAGGATACAGTCGTCCATTTTGCATATTCAAAAATGCTAAATTGTCTCGCGCACTCCTCATTTCCCTCAATGTCTCATTCAAATTTGAACGCCACTAAACGCAGGACACATTGACCGTCCGGGCCATCCGCACTTTCTACGGATGGAAACCCGAAATCGGCTACTTGGAGGTTGAATATCTTTAAAACTAGGGATTTCCGACATAAGGTCCCAAAGAGTTTTTTGTACAGCTGAATTTTCTCTTTCATATGAGACAAAGTTGCAAAAGCCGCCTGACTGTCCCTTTAAGTAGATATTTAAAAAAAAATTATTTTTTTTTAAACTTTCACCATTAAAATAATTCATGTGCCAAATATCTCTTTCCGCCTGAAAGACACAATTTTTGCTTTCAAGCCAGAGTTTAAAAAGTCTTTTGTAGCCTTATCTTTATAAAAACAAGAATATCACCCATCGAAACATCGATGAAAATGCGTTATAAATTAAAGCTTGGAACAAAGCAAAAAAATTAAAGAAAAATAGTCATGTTTATGGATTTCCAAAAAAAAGGTTTGAAAATAAACAAAGTTTTCAGATTTTTATCTATTGCCCTCCAATGGGCTACAGTCATGTTCAATTGCTGCACGTCATTGCAACAACCCTTCAAAATGCCGGTCACAATGTTGTAAGTTCAAATTTCCATAAATTTAACATTTTTATAAAAAAAATAATAAAAGTGATGGTATTTCAGACTGTGGCCCACCCAATTATGGAACAAAGATTCGTCGACTATTGGGAGACAAGCCCGGCAAGGAAAATCTATGTGACTCCTCCTCCGTCTTTCCACAAAATGTGAAATTTAGCAAAACTTTGTGGGTGAAACTCAATTTTTAGTTATGATCTGCGCTATCACGAAGTTTGGGATGGCCTCCGTATTACAAACCATTTTCAATCGATTCAGAGATTGTTGACAATTCAAAAACATCTGTGTGAATGTAAGTTTATAAAATTTCAAATGTAAAACAGTTGAGTTTTTCAGACTTTCTGGCCGAAAAAGCAATTCTGGAATATTTGAAAGAAGAGCAGTTTGACATGGAAATCTTTGAATTCTTTGGGCCTTGTGGGGTTGTAATAGGAGAGGTTAATTTTTTTTTCATAAAACATTGTAAAAACAATTACAAAAAATGGATACAACGCGACCATTAAAGTTGAAGCAAAAATATTCCTTAGAAAGTTAAAATAAAACATCGAAACATATTTAAAACTGTTTTTTTTAAAATTTCCGTTTATAGAAAGAGTTTTCATGGTAAATTACGAAAACGATGAACGTTTAATATTGATCGGTAAACATTTATATTACATTAAAGTTTAAGCAAGTTAATACCAAATTGATGCCTGTCTCTTTCATTGGAAATTCCGACAAATAGTAAAAGTGGTGAACAGGTTGACTGAATAGTTTAATGAGGAACACAATAACTTTCATGTTTTCAAATAAATTATTGATTTTTTAAATAGAAAATAGGACTTTTAAAAATGGGTAACAGGTGTTCTTGGCGAAAATGCTATCATTTTAATTATTCTGCATCAAGATTTAGTCTTTATAAAACGTTTAAATAGTTTTATAGTCAGTCTAAATAGGAAAACAGGATAAACAATTTACCCATAGTTAATTTTTGGAGTGATATGGGAACAAACAGGCAAAATTTAGATGATTGGAGTCAAAACTCATATGTTGGCAAGTGCAGTTGGACTTGTAGACTCCATGGCGCCTGTTTTCGACAGTCCAATGAATCCGAGCTATGTTCCAGGTCAGGTTTTAGTTATTTTTATTTTGAAAAATAAAATATAATTCTTTAATAAAACTAATTCTTTAATTTAGCTTTGGCTACGCACTATTCGGACAAAATGACATTTTTCCAACGTTTTATAAACTTTGGAATAACTTGCCTCAACGAAATGGTATATCCTTACATAGTCAACAAACCGTATGAGGTAGTCAACATTATTATTGTTATTATTGTATTCTTTTTATGCTTTCCTAGCAAAACATGGGATTTATCTCGATTTTATCGATACCATGAGGAAGAAGTCGAATTTCATTTTGTCAAATTCTGATGAATTATTGGATCTACAGCGGCCATTGTCAAAAAAAGTGGTGTTTATTGGAGGAATTGTTTTAGGAAAAGTTGGAAATCTTAGCGAGGTAAGGAATTATTGATTTGTTTTTGCGCGTCTAAACGAAAATGTGGCAAATACGTAATGTCATGGCTTTATTCAGAATTGGTGAATTTCTCATTACGGTAAGCTGTGGTCTAGCCCAGTCGCGGCCGCCGATTGCGTACGGGTGCGAGTCACCCAGCGCTTACCATGTCAGAAATTCATTTTCTGCGCACGTTTAAACGTTTAAACCACTTTATGTAAAATTAAGTAAATAAAGTTTTAAAAAGTCCCTTGCGGTCCCTTTAAATTGTTTCAAAGTTTGGCCTTGAAGTATTCTTCTGAAGATAATGTTTTTTCAGCAATTCAACTCCTTTTTGGACCTTCGGCCAAAAGGAACGGTGGTTATCAGTTTTGGAACCATCGCCCCTACGTCAGCAATGCCTCCAAGAATCAAAAACGCTATCCTTGAAGCAGTGCAACGTTTTCCAAATTACACTTTCATCTGGAAAACTGACGAGGTGGATTTGGGGCTTTCTGAGGGAATCGATAATTTGGAAACTGTTTCATGGTTGCCTCAAAGAGAGCTGCTAAGTGAGTTTTTACAATTGAGCAAAAAAAAAACGATTCGTCACGTAATTGAGAAGTGAAGATTTATTAAAAACAAGTTGAATTTTTTAAAAACATTTATTAAAAACAAGTTTTTTAATTTTTTAATTTTTTAAAAACAACAAAGTTTCATTTCCTAATATTAGCGACCAGTTTAAACATTTTGTAAATTATGTTTTAAAGCTTTATCTAGCGGAATTTGATCAAAATACTCATTGAAAAATCTGAGTAAACTATTTAATAATATTGAAACTTTAAAATTTTCAAATATTAAATTTAAAAGAAACAGCTAAACAAACAAATTGTGAAATCAAACTTTCTTTAAAATACTTTAAAAAGTGGTTCACACGTTTTGTAATAATGAATATCTTACTTTTATTTTATCAGAAATTGTTTTTCTATTGTTATTTTTCTGGAAAACCTGCAACATTTATACCACTTTTTATGGAAAACATTTTTTGCAGTCTGTCTTTTTTGAAAAATTACTGAAACATTTCAAATAAATAAATAAATAGTTAAATATGTTTCACCTAAAAACAAAGAATTGATCTTAATTAGTAACACAACTGTTATTTTCCAGATGACCCCCGCGTAAAATTGTTTGTGACCCATGCTGGGCTTAATAGCATAATGGAGACCGTTCGAACTGGAACGCCAGCCATTCTCGTCCCAGTCTTTGCGGATCAGTTCAAGGTTTTACAGGATTTCAAATAAAATTAACGGTTAGTTTTTAGAATTCTGGCACGATGAAACGAAAAAATACATCGATTACTATTGACAAGGAGAAGTTCTCAACAGAAGTGTTCAGCAATGCTTTGGAGAGCATTTTGAGCGACGAGAGGTTTGTTTAAGGAATCGTAAGGGATTATTTTTCGGTTTGTATTTGTCTATTTTCATTACTGTAAGTTGTGGCATTACCCCTTGCCGCGGCCGCCGATCTCGTACGGGTGGGAAAATCGCGGTGCTACCATGTCAGACAACCAGAGTTTTCTGCGTCTTTTCAGGCGGAAACATTGAAATATCGAAATTGACGACCAAAAAATCGATAAACCGTTGGATTGGACAACCCGTAAACACCGTGCACGTAGTTTGTTAAAATGCAGGTTATCCACAGGTGTCTGTCGCCTGAAATTGCCAAAAATGGCATTTCGGAAGCAGATTTCTCCAAAACGACGCATTTAAACTCCATCCTGATATATATTTTCTTTAAAAACTTTTCACGCTCATAAATATGAGAAGTCAAAAATGCCCCTTTAAGTTTTACTTTTTCTGCTTTTGGAAAAGTTGAACCGTTTTGACAATCGTTGGTAAACATTCTGGCACTGAAAAACAGTAATTTAAACCATTAACGTTTAACTAACATCAAAACGCTCATCAAAACAGTTCTATTGATTTGCTGAGCTTATTTCATTTAGAGCTGAAACATTGAAATTAGACGGAAAAATGAAATATTCAATGTAAATACATAGAGAGATCGTTTTGTTTGAGAAGCGCTTGTTTCGATTTTTTACTGAGATAAATGGTTTTAAAAAAGAAAAACTTGAAACAATCTTTAAACTTTTGAAGTCGTGCGCGTATAGCATAGGAATAAAAAAACAATGAAAACTTAAACCAACGATAAAATAAAAACGTTAACCTTGAAAAAAAACAGTTTTCTATTGCCAATTGTCAACTTTACGTATTTTTTTAAATTTTTTTGGGAGGGGAGTGAGACATTCTTGAATTCTTTTCATGAATGTTTCACTCCTCCCACTTGGAACATTTAACTGATGTGTAACTAGTAAAAAGTTGAAGTGCTTCATGTTTGACACACGCACGCACACACATACGCGGACACGCGCACACATACACACACCTATCCAAGTACTAACAATTTCACGTACCCACACGAACACACATAATCTTTTTTTAAACGTTAGTTTACAGTTACACCCTTCGAGCTAAACGACTGGCGAACCTAATCGCAACCAAAAAGGAAACCCCTGCCGACCGTCTTCTGGAAGCCGTAGAATTTTCAGGTGAACTTTAAAATTTTAAATTCAATCGGGAATTTCAGGAAAATTCGGTAAAATCAACGATTTGGACGTCCACGGCTTTGAGTTGAATTTCCTGCAGTACTTTTGCCTTGACGTGATCGTCGCTTGGATAATTGCTCTTATGCTAGTTATTTATTGTATTTATAATTTTGCTAGATTTATTTTGAGTGCTAATTGTTACATATCGGTTTCTTTTGTTAAGCAGAAGAAAGATTGAAAAAAACTATGTCTCACGATGATTGAGTGACTAATGTTTTATCAAAAACCGAAAGAATCTAGGTTCAGGGTGAAATATTCGAGTGTTGATTAAAACATTTTTAGTAGTTAAACAGAAGAAAGATTGAATAAAACTATCTTTGACGATCATATAAAAAATAGAGTTTACAAAAACCGAACGAATTTTGATTCAGGGTGAAATATTCAAATGTTAAAAAAATATTTTTTTTAAATTGTTGAGCAGAAGAAAGATTGAACAAAACTTGAAGGGACAACCTACTTGTTGAAATTTCTGAAAAGACTCTCTCGATTTCACTGAAATAATCTACAATGTTATTTGAAAAAGTAGATCTTGTTGTGAATTTGGTTTACTAAATTACTGATTTTTTGGTCTGTTTAAATATATTAAAATGGCTGTGAACTCGAACTTTATATTTTAAGGAAAAAAACGTGGAACAAACGTTGCTTAGTATTTATAAAAAAGAAACATGCGGTTTTAAAAATGTTTTATATATATATTTCAATTTAAATATTTACGTCTCGATGTTTTTCTTAACTGAAATGATAAGTTGCAGATGCTATTGCATTTATTTACAACCTAAAAACTCACAGATTTTTTTTAAAATTTGCCATCTATGGCCAAATAAGATGTTTTCCTTTTGTTTTTTCACGGGCCAGTGCCCTTGGACCCCGAATGCCCTGGAGCCCAAACGGTATTTTTTCACAAATTCCTTTTCACGAAAATTTGGGGGTTTTTTAAAATCGCATTTTTGAGTTTTCTGTTTTGTTTCTTTATTTCTGTGTTTCATAAATTTCCGCAGGCCTCCGGTCAGGCATCTATGAGATCGAGTCCCATAACTGTGAAGGCGGAAACGGGTTTCTGCAATGTATGCTACTAATTGTGGTCGTAGAGGGCCTGTCGAACGGCAAACTGCCTCTCTTCTCAATAGGGAATTGGTTTGTTAGTTTAAGCAATCCATTCAATAGGATAATAAAACAAATGATTTATTTTAATTTTTTGACCATTGACAATTTAAAAACCGTATGTGTATGTTTTGTCGAAATCTCTTATTTACGCTGAAAAAAAAACAATTTCAAAGGAAAAATAATCCAGAAGTTGAAAACTTTTAAGTTTTTTTGTAAACTTTACTTCGTTCCAGAGTTTCATACAGAATTCGAATGAGGGTAAATATAGTTCCTTTACTTGAATTGCAAAAACCGTTCTTTTTCAATTTAAAAGTTTTTTTTTGAAAAAGAAAAAAAATTTACATAACCCAATTTTATATTCAAAAACTCTTAAATAAAAGAAAACAATAAAAAAAATATTTACGCCCTAATTATTAAAAAAAATGTTGTGTTTCATTTTGTCTTTGAATGGATTCTCATTCATTAAAACGTTGGTTTATCATTCATCTTTGTCACTTGCAAACTTCAATAAACAAAAACTATTTTAACGGATTTAAAAGATATTGTTTTAATTAAAATAAAAAACTATTTACCTTCTATTCGTACATTGTGTGAGGTGATTCTTTTTATTTTTTTTCAAACTTTTTTTTTCGAAATTGTAATTCTTGTCACAACTCTGAATGAAAATGAAAATTTAAAGGGTTTGCAATTCACTTTCTTTCTCCGTCATGCAAGCAAACTTCCCAAAAAACCAATTCTTGATAATTGAACTCACTTATCGGGGATCACTTTTTCGAATGGGACGAAATTGGCCGACCCCGATTCTTGAGTTGCGAGACGTTTTTTGCCCGATTGACAAACTACACCTTCGCTGTCAATTTCAAACATGTGTCTCGCAAGATCTTTGTTCCAATTAAAATGTTTGTGTAACAACTACTTATTAAACTTTATTTCTACAAACAATTGCTTAGAAAAAGTTTTTCGCAAACGTTCCTAAGTTTGTGTGAACAGCATAGAGAATTTTTTAAAAAATTTCTGGTGCGATAAGAAATGGAAACATAATTACCAGAAAAAAATTTCAGGAGAGAAAAAAACAAAATTGATTGAAAAGTGATTTGACTATGACGGAAATTTTTGAAAATGTTTTATGTTTTTAAAAGTACGTTGATAGGGAGTTTCCCAATTTTTATTCAAAACAAATAAAAAGTTTTCCTCAAAATATTCTGAATTTTTAAAAGAAAAAAATATTAGGGGACGCTCTCTCGAGTAAAACGTAAAACAATTACTTTAACAACTTCTTTGTACCCAAATTTTTTGTTCCCAAATTTTAGAAACTATGTTTTGATCTTTTCAAAAAACAATTTTCCGCAAAATTTATATTTTTTAATCATTCGTTTTTTTTAGTAATTAAATTATCTTTCAATAGCAAATCAGATATTTTGAGACATCTTCTATTGCTAAAACTCTTGCTAAAACAATTCTATGTTTGCTTTAAAAAAATGTTAATTACCAAATAAAGTTGATAATTACAATAAAAATTGTAATTATCAAACGTTAAATTTTAATAATAATTTATTGTCCAGGACAGTTAAACTTAAAATAATAAAAACAATTTTGGATTTAAAACAATTCAAAAAGTGACATTTGAAAGTTTCAACCAAGTGGTATTTTTTAAGCTTTTTTGAAACGCTAGTTATGTTTTTCTCCTTGGCAAAAATTAATAGTCTTGATCTTAACAAAACTTGAATACTTTGAATCGTTTTCAATTCTATCTAACGATAAGAGATCCCCTTGTCCGCCTAGTACTAATTTGTTCCCCTACTTTCCATTCCCGTCCTGGTAAAGTTTATGCCCGCTGACCTGTATCCCAGTAGGGGTCCTGGGCGCGCATTCACATTCAAATTCACTCAGATCTCGGCCGGGATTCGAACGCCTCGCCCTCCGACATGTGGATTCCAGCGCAATTACTCCTACTTACTATTAATGCTGGTCAGTTTAAACAAGAGAGATTTCAGATAACATATTTTAGTGAATTCCCAGTTTCACATCAATAATTTGATCCAATCTACAGTAATCCCGCCGGGAGAGACTACTAGAAAGGACAGAATGGATACCATTTATGATGAACCAATTGGGATATTCACAGATGCTACGGAGAAACTGACGCCACAAGATATTGAGGTAAGGGTTTCTGTCCCTCTCTCTCTGTCTGTCTGTCTCTCTCTCTCTCTCTCTCTCTCTTTCCCTCTCCTCTCTCTCTCTCCCTCTCTCTCTCTCTCTCTCCCTCTCTCTCTCTTTCTTTCTTTCTTTCTTTGTCCCTCTGTAGCTCTCTGTCTTTCTCTCTCTTTCTTTCTTTCTCCCCCCCCCCTCTCTCTCTCTTTCTTTCCCTCTCTCTCTTTCCCTCTCCCCCTCTCTCTCTCTCTCTCTCTCTCTCTCTCTCTCTCTTTCCCTCTCCTCTCTCTCTCTCCCTCTCTCTCTCTCTCTCTCTCTCTCTCTCTCTCTTTCTTTCTTTCTTTCTGTGTCCCTCTGTAGCTCTCTGTCTCTCTCTCTCTCTCTCTCTCTCTCTCTCTCTCTCTCTCTCTCTATCTATCTGTCTGCATCCAACTATGTATACTCTCTGTTTCGTTAGTTTAAAGAAATTGAGAAAGCAAACCAACCAAAGGAAGCGTTTGATTATATATTTAACAATTAATTGAAACACACCGTCGCTACAAATAGAAATTGTCTTTTGTAAATTTCTTTAAAATGTTTTAAAAAGTTTATCAAACTTCTCTTTCAAATGTTTTAGTCAAAAAATCACGTATTAACACCAGAAGAACACTGAGAGCTTTTAACTTACAACTATTTTTGAAAAAGTTTTTCTTTTAAATTTTAAGAAAGATCTCGAATACTAAAGATCAATAAACTACTTTTTTATGAATGCCTATTTGTTTATTTAAATCTCTCTTTCTCTCTCTCTCTCTTTCTCTCTTTCTCTCTCTCTCTCGCTGCCTCTCTCTCCCTCTGTCTTTCTTTCTCTCTTTCTCAATCGCTCTTTTTCCGTATTTCTCTTCATCTTACAAAACGTAAAAATAGAAATGTATTTCCGCAATATTATCAATTCTCCAGGAATTCTTCGACCGTGACCGCCGCCGAAAGTGGACTTCGTCTAAAAAACCAATTAACCCCAATGCGTCATGGAGGTCCTCCACCCAGGTCCATTTCAATTTTTTTTCAAATTCACAATTGAAATACGTTTCAGGAGCCAACTACAATCTACAAAACAGATGCGTCTGTCTACAAAAATGACCCGATTGAGATGAAATTCGAGCAGATGCCAGCCAGAGCTAAAGTGTTCCAGGAAGACAGTGGTAGGTTATGGACAATTAAATGTTTCGTAAAAAAAGGGAAAAAAGAAATTTGAATTTACTGAATTAGTCAAATGTTTCAATTTTTAGCGTAAGTAATATTGTATTCACTAGCCGTTTGGCCAAATCTTCGCATTAGCATAAAAATTAAACTTAAACAAAAAAATTCATAGTCATTTTTCTCAGTTCTATAAATTAAAACCGTTAAATTTTAATTTTCTCTACATTTTTTGACATTTGAATAATTTTCCTTTTCAAAAAGTGTAAGTCTAACATTATGTTACACCAAATTTTCTTAACACAAAAACGTTTAAGAAGCAAAAAAAAATTGGCCTTGTAGTTGTAATTGAACAACAAATCAATCTCGTTTTTTCATAGTTTTCTTTAAATATTAAAGTTTTTTTAATAAAATTAGTTTCAACCTAAATTTCTTTGAATGAAAGAAGAAAATCGTCACTTCTTTCCTAATTCAGATCAACTGATACATTGAAGAGCTCGTATCTGTAAGACTCGAGCAGACCAGTGACATAGAAACGAAGTCCAAAATTTAGAATCGACTGAAAAGTTGTGTGTGACCTCTCTAGGACCCGTATATGTTATTCTGAAACTTTTGGGCCGAGGTCGGTTTTGGGCGCCTGGTTACGGTAGGTGAAAGTTGAATACGGTAATTTTTCAAACTTGTCCAAATCACAGTCATATATACATGCAAATTGCAAATTTGGTTCTAAGAAAGATTGTCAATCAGAAATACGGAACGCGCTTCAACCTTAACCAAAATAACTTTTTCAAAAAAGGATTTCTTAGTTGAAACCTCATTTTTTGAATGAATGCACTTTCAATATTTACAAAAAATTCCTGACACACTTCACAAGAAGGGTCACCATTTTCAAAAGCAAATTTGACAACAATAGTAACACGCTTTTAAATGAGTTCTTTACAAAAGTTATGCGTAAATGCATGAAGAAACAGAAAAACATAGTTAGCCGTTTACCGTGATGAAAAATTTTTCCAGGAAATACAAAAAAACAACCAAAAGTGCTGTTTTTGGAGGTTTTTGGCCAAAAACTTGGTTTTCTGTAGAGAAATCAAGTTTGCTTTGATTGACAATCTTTTTTAGAATCAAATTTGCAATCTGCATGTATTTGTTACTTTGTGACTTTGTGATTTGGACAAGTTTGAAAAATTACCGTATTCAACTTTCACCTACCGTAACCAGGCGCCCAAAACCGACCTCGGCCCAAAAGTTTCAGAATAACATATATGGGTCCTAGAGAGGTCACACACAACTTTTCAGCCGATTCTAATTTTTGGACTTCGTTTCTATGTCACTGGTCTTAAGACGCCTGCTCGATTCTTACAGATACTGCCTCTTGAACAATTTGTCACTTTTTTTTAAGTAGGAGTTTGAAATTATGTGAATGTTTCACTAGTTTGGCATAGAATTTTTTTTTAAACACGTTTAGAAAATAATTGGTGTTTGTAGCCCTCCTGTGTGTTAATTTTGTTTAAACAATTTAGTTTTCTTTGTGCATTTCCTTATAAAAAATATAAGTGGCCGCGAAAAACAAAAGTTGAAATTTTTAAAGTTTCCCTTGATATAAATTTTCTAAAATCTTTAATTCAGGTCTTCCATTGGTGACAACACGTCCAATTATCCGTCCTATCAGCCCTGACACCGAAATAACAATGTCGATGTCGACACTGTCTGAAAGGACTGCTCCCGAAATGGGGGAACACAACCTAGATGTGAGGTTTTAAAAAAAATTAAAGTAAAGTTTTAAAAAAATTTACATTTAAAATTCCACGCGAGACTTGACGTTTTCAAAAAGTATGTAAGTCTGAATAAATTAAATAATACGAGGACTAATAAGACCCCATTAATAAAAAAAATTCTCTATTTCCATCAAATGTTGCAGCCAGGTCAGAAGAGCTCAGATATGTTCTTGCAGCAGTTGGTTAAAAAAGTGCTCTTTTTGTATTTTAAGTGGTTCCTGAATAACTATTCAAAAATGGTTACTTTATTCTTTTAAATAGACTACTTAAATATAACTCATTTCTACTTTACCTTTATTTACATATCAGACTTTTTCGTTAGTTTATATTTCAAAATCAGTCTTCAAAAAATTGTTTCATTGGAAAATTACATTTCTAGCAAAAATTTCTTTCTTTTTTTACTTAAAAAGTTACTTTTTTCTGAGAGTAAAGATTTAAATGGATTTTACAAAACTGTGAAAAATGATGTCGCTTAAACAGCAGGGGAACTAATCGTGAAAAGCTTTTAAGTCGTAATTTATTTTAATGTTTCCTGTGCAACTTTTAACGCTGGAAAAACAAGAAATAAATATATTTTGAAACAAGAAAAAAATTTTTTTTTTTAAATATTTAAAAAAGGAAAAAAGTAATTAAAATTCTTTTGTCAAAAAAACGTTTTTGTCAAAAAATATAAAATTTTTGAATGTTTTAACTATAGTTCTAAGAAATCACAACTTAATAAAGACAGTTTTCGGCAACTCCCATTTTTCAAAATTGAATTTTCAGCTAACTGCCCTTTCTCCTCCTCCTCAGCTTATGAACGACGGTGACGCGACCACAAAGATAAAATATTCCAAAACAGACGGTAATATACAAATTTTTAAACAAAAAAAGGCCGATTTCAGATTTGAAACAGCTAAGACTTGAAAGTGCAGTTGACATGGCTGTAATTCCAAGGCTGCACAATGATGTCCAAAAATTGATTGAAGAAGTCAGCCTTCTGAAGGTTTGTTTGAAATTCCAGCTTTAAAACAAAATCACGTTTTTAGCAACTGGTTAGCAAATTGTTGGAATTACACGCAAGGGAGAAGAAGAAAGAGAAAATGGGGAAGAAGAGGAGAAACAGTAGAAAGGTGAGAAAACATTTTTTAAATAGGTTTTTGGTAAATGTTTCGCACAGACTTTAAAATTATTAAAAAGTTTGTTAAAGCTATTTATTTTTAAAACTTGGTTTAAAAATATGTATTTGTTTTTTTTCTGTTAAGAAAAGATTAATTTCAATTTTCTTTTTTTTCGATTTTTTGATTTCAATTGTTTTAAAGTTAATAAAACATTAGTTGTTGTGTTAACTCAATTTTTGTAAAGTAATTAATGTTTCCCTAATTTAGCACTTTATTATGTTTCGGGCAAAATTTTTAATTTTTTGTCAATTGTTTATTGTTTGTGTTTTTTTTAAAATCACGTGTAGTAGAAACTTCCTTTAAAACGTTTTTTTAACAAAAAAACTGATAAACTTCAAAAATTTACAATAAAATATTTATCTTTTAGCATAATTATTTTTGGGTATTTATCTTTAACGGTAATGTTTCAACGCATTTTTTATAGTCAAATGAAACTTGTGCTTCTTCACTTATATGGTGGCAACCTTTGTTGATTGAAATATGAATTGGAAAATGGAAAAACAAACATTTTGTTTCGAAAAGCAGTTTCGTAAAATAATGATTTCATAAATTTTTAAACCGTTTTTTTCCTGAAAAGAATATGTCGTCAAAAATTGAATATGAAGTATGTTGTTCAATAGTTCAAAACAACCTGAAACGCGCAAAAAGTTTAAATGTTAATAGGTGACTGGATCAAGCAAAAATCAATTAATTCCAGGTAATGGGAACCTCAGTCGTCGTGCCAGCTGGAAGTCGATTGACAGCCACTCAGACACAGGACCACGCTTCTACAGACCACTTTGTTCACATTTACAAGGACGGTCAACGGAGCAGAAGCATCATCTATGGACAGAATTAAAACCATTCCTGAAAAATACCTCAAAAACATGATTTTACGAAAACTAAGTTTGTATTTGTTCACTAAAATAAACAATAAATCTGTTTTAAGGTCCTTTTTAAGAGAGAAAAAAGCGTTTCATAAATAACGAATTTCTCAATTCAATGTTTCAATAATTTTTTTAAAATCATTTCCGTATATGAGCACATAATCCGGTCCCTTAACATCGTTAAATTATACAATGAAATATAATAAACAAACAAATTAATTTTTTTACTTTGTTTTTTGATCCGCTCCAAATGTTTTCCGTTTAGAAATCAAAGATCGACAAACTAATGTTCAAAAAAAGATTTATTTTTAATTATTCAATGAAACATATAGCATTCGTAAATTTTGCAATCAAGCTATTTTTGTGTTTACCAATTACATAACTTTGACTTTTAAAACTTTCAAATCAATTTCAACAACAAACACAACAAATAAATACAGTTTTCCTTTTCTTTTTTTAAAATGTTAAATTCGTTTAAAAACAAGTCAAACATCTATTTTTAACGTTTCTTAATTTTTTCACGATATTTCACAAACGAAATTTATGTTTTTTTCATTATTGATCCTGTTCATAATTACTTCATTCGCTTTTACCGCACCACTCCACTGTTTTAGTTCGACCATTTAACAGTCAATGATCTTTTAGATCAGCATCCAGTTTCTCATGCGCGAATGATCGAAGTAGTCTATTAACCTGATGACCAAAGTAGATAAAAACCCTTATGTTTAAAGATTAGTTCACTTGCCGTTACGTAAACATCGAGCGTGAGAAGCGTAAGAATCGTGATGTGGTAACCTTATTTTGATAAAGTAATTTTTTGGAATGCATTTAAAATCAAATTTACTTAAAAAAAAATCAAAGTTTAATTTGTTCGCTGTTTCAATTAGGTGTGATCATGTAGTGAAATTTGGCTACAGCAGTAGTTCGATAAAAGCCGCAGCTTCAATATTTTTTGTATTTTTATCTTGAAATTTATTGTTTTAAGATCTTTCCAAATACCTCAAGTGCCCGAACACGCAAGTGTCAAAAAGCACTTGACGGCATGTTTGTTCTGCCCGTTGGCACTGTTCCCTCACGTAAAAACTGATGTTTGAGGTAGCTTTTCGGAGCACCGGTTAGTGTCAATAAGTTCAAAAGTCAGTGTCCCTATATAAGACGCCTTCTCTTCAGAAGAATCACCCTCGACTTCTCATCTTATCATGTTCGCTAAGATGTAAGTTTTACAAAGTTACCAAGTTTACAAACCTTACAAAGTTTCAAACTTGTTAAAATATTTTTAAAATCTAATTTCCAGTGCTGTTCTCTTGGCCGTGGCCTGCGTGCTCTCCGGATCGGATGCCTACTACCTGGCTTCTCCCTACGCCTACCCTGCCTATTCCTCTGCCGTCTACTCTCCTTATGCCTACAATGGAGTCTACACTGGAGCCTATGCTTCTGCCTACTATCCTTCCTACTTCGGATGGGGAAGCAACAAGGGGGGACCAGCCCCAGCCACGGCCACTGCAGGACTCACCAACAATCAGTAAACGACAAACATTTATTTTTGTACACTTGACGAAACAATGCAACGATATTGCCACAAATAAAGAATTTTGATCTTAAAGTGTGTTTTTAAACTAGCAATCGGGACGAAGTGTAAAAAGAAACATTATATTCTTTACCCATCCATTATGAAACATTCAAACACCATAAAGATACTAATAGATATACATCAGGGAATTATAATTTCGAGTTAACAGAACACAAAAAAATTAAAACACTTTTTAATAAATATTTATAAATGTATGAACAATTCAGAAACCTTTTTTCAAAACCTTTTTTATAAATTATTTATTTTATTAATAATACCAGTTTTCAAACCACAAAAACAACAACTTCTGAAGATTCTCATGAACAGCCGGTTTCGGTAATTAAAAAAACTTGGCTGTTAAAATTGTTCTTATTTTTGGATTTATCTCATCTAGCAGAAAAGAGACCTGATGCAAAAAAAAACTGTTTTAAAGAACACAAACTACCAAAAAAAACTCAACACGTATATTCACTGTTTCTGCAAAACTTTCAAGCGATTATATCAAATTCCAAAACTTTTTCGAACAATAATAGACAGCGAGACTACCGTTCTATTCATTAAATTCCTTTTTTAACATTCAGGATGCAACATTGATTGAGATTAGCAAAAATAGCTCGTTCATTATCAGAAAAATGATATGTAGTCCATTAGTTTAAAAAATTTATATCAATATAGCAATAGAGGCAGTTTCTTTTGCGAAAAATGTTTCATTCGATTTTACTTCTTAAGATTATTCAATCGATGGACCATCTACAAATAGTATCGCTAGAATTTTCAAACTTTGGTTAAGACTAAAACGAAACATGTGACCTCCAAATGTTTTGACTACAATTTATTTAATGGGTTCAAAAAGAATATATCAAATATAAACTGTTAAAATATTGTAATAAACTTTGATAAAAAATTAAATACCCGGCATTAAACAGTGGAGTAATGTGAATAAAGCGACCGATGTGCCAACCGAGCAAACTACATATGTTTCTATCTAAATATACATTTTTGTTGATTTAAAATGGGTTTATTATATTCAAATAGAAATTTTATAAACCAAATCTTAGCACCCAGAGTTTAAGTGTTAAAAAGCCCTCGGCGGCATGTTTGTTCTGCCCGCTGGCACTGTTTCTTTAGGTAAAAAAGTGATGTTTGAAGGAGATTTCCGGTGCAACGGTTAGTGTCAATAAGTTCAACAGTCAGTGTCCCTATATAAGACGCCTTCTCTTCAGAAGAATCACCCTCGACTTCTCATCTCATCATGTTCTCGAAGATGTAAGTTTTACAAACTTTACAAATTTTATAAAGTTTGAAAATTGAACTCATTTAACTGTAAAATTCAAATTTCCAGTGCTGTGCTCTTGGCCGTGGCCTGCGTGCTGTCCGGATCGGATGCCTACTACCTGGCTTCTCCCTACGCCTACCCTGCCTATTCCTCTGCCGTCTACTCTCCTTATGCCTACAATGGAGTCTACACTGGAGCCTATGCTTCTGCCTACTATCCTTCCTACTTCGGATGGGGAAGCAACAAGGGGGGACCAGCCCCAGCCACGGCCACTGCAGGACTCACCAACAATCAGTGAATTACGAACATTCTTTTTTGTACATCTGACGAAACATTGTAAAGACATTGCAAGAAAAGAAGCATTTTGATCTTATAGTGTGTTTTTAAACTGTTGGACGCACTAGGATCGAATTAAAATACACACATTCTATTTGTTTCAAATCTGACATGCAACATTCAAACAACTGAAACAAAAAATATAAATTTTTTTATATTTCCATAAAACAATAATAATAATCAAATCATTGTTTTCCCATCCTTTTAATTTTTTAAAAAAAATTATTTTTTTTAAAATTAAAAAATTCTTTTTTTCAGGTGAAAGTCTTTCTATTTTTTGTTCTCGTTGCACTTATTTTGCCAAAGTTTACATAGCAATACAACAATCCTTGCTTATTTTTAGAGATGAATGATTTTCAAAAGCTCAGGACGTTTAAAATTTTAACTATTAGCCTTAAAATTTTTATTGAGTTCTTATTTTCATTAAATGCTGCTTTCAATCGATTTAGAATAAGTTAAACTATATAATTTGAAAAATAAAAAAAGTTTGGTTAATGAATACAAACATATTAGTTTGTGTCAACGTGTGTGTGTTTATGTGTGTTTGTATGTTCTTATGTATGTGTATGTACATGTGTGTGCGTGTGTGTACGTGAGTGTAGACGCGTGTTGTGCGTGTAACGTGTAGTTTCTGATTTGTGTCTTCCAGAACGTGCACCCACGTGGGTGACTAATCGGAACTGGAAAAAGTCGTTAGAAGACCAAAGTTGGCCAAATCACTAGAACAACCCCATTTTTAGCGAAGAAGCTGATCACATTTCTCCAAATTGGCTGAACTTGCAATCTTCCGGGTCCGGATCGTGTCATCGCCTACTCAGAACCAGTTTTGTTTGAGTGTGTAAGACTCCGTAGGTGTATAAGACTGACGCGATTCTTGAGACACACACTCTAGCCACACTTATCCACTGTTTCAGTGATGTATTTAAATTTTTTTAAAGTGCAAAATTTTTATACACTATATTTTTGCTTTTTAATTTTTTAAAATGCAAATTGAAGTTTTTTGAAACAAACAAAATTTTGAAATCTGAATTTTGAAAAGCTTTTTGCATGTTTTAGCAATGGTTATAAATAAATTTTTAAACAAACAGTTAGTGATTGAAACGCCTGATAATATTTCATTCCTTTTCGTTTAAAAATAAGTTTATAAATTCAATTAAAATTACAATAACAAAAATTTTTTTAAAAAAATTTTTATGGTTTTCTATTTTTTTACTTTATTTGAATGTTTCAAGAAATAATTAAATGGAAGTGATATATAATAAATGCAGCTCTGCCTCTTTTCTCTATTCTAAATTTGATTTGAATTTTTAACAGATTTTATACTTTTTTCTTGTTTTTACATGCTTTAATTAAATTTAAACCCCTATTTTCAGATGAAATTCCTGATTCTATTTTTCGTCCTCATTGCCACTATCCTAGCCCAAGTTTATGTTCCAACAAGAGCAGCCAGAGCAGTTTTGGAAAATGGCTCTTCAGAAGAAGTGAAACGAGAAGCTGTTAAAGTTACTCTTCCTAATGATCCTTGGGTACGGGTTTTAACTAAAGTTTTAACTAAAAATTTACTTTTTCAGCACGACGAGGCAGCCGGTTTCTATCCTAATCCACTTTTCTTCCTCAACCGATAAATTTAATTGATTTGATAAATTAATAAATTATTTGATTAAATTATTAACTTTCTAGAGGACTGTGAAATTATTACAAACAAAGTTGTATTTAAAAGGATAGGAAAATACGACTAAAGCGATTCTTGAAAAAAACACATTCTAGTCATTAATTTCATACCTGAAGATTTGTCTATTAAGTTTATAAACCTGCCTGAAACTTGCAGTTTTTTATTTTTGAACCAATTCTTTTTTAAATCATTTTTCTTATTTGACTTGTGCTTGCTGTCTTTTTTAAAGATTAAAGTGTAAATTACTGTTTTAACATTAGCACATTTGATTTTAATTATTTTTAACAGAAATTCCTATCACATAAGTAAAAAGCAAAATTTAGTTACCTGAAATTTTTTTTTCAATTGATTTGAATGATTGCTAATATGAAACAATCGAAAAATTGGTTTTTTATTGTTAAACCTAAACGACCATTGAAACATTCGATCATTTTTTTTCATTTTAAGAAATGTTTTTAACGAAATATCAATCCACTCAAAAAAATACAAGAAAAGTAATTACATAAAAAATAATAAAAACAGGATTATTTCAATTTAAAATTAAAATAGAATGGAATTCTTGTTAAAAATTAAAAATCGGCGGAATTTCTTATCCCCCATTCAACACAGATTTCATTAAGACGGAGGTTGATCTCTCTGATTCATCTCTCTGACAAAACATCAATGTATTAAAACATTTGATTTAACATTTTTATCTAATTTTTGACTAATTTTTTTTAAATATTTTAATTTTTCGCACTTGACCGTTTCACCAACATTCTAAGTTTTTTTTAATCGAAAGTGCAAAACATTGATATTCCGTAGAATTAAAACTATTGTATTTTTGACGAGTTTATATCACCAAAAACGATTTGATTGCAATTTCTGAATTACACACTCCGATTTATATTCATCGTTTTTTAAAACCTTTCTTGTCAAACTTCTACCTTTTCTAGTTTGATCTAATGAAACATTAGCATCGTAATTCCTCTTCTTTCTTAGCCCCTCTTGATAAAAACAACAAAAAATGTCCAATTCAAACTTTATTTAAAATAATCTTGAATACTCGTTTACACAGATCATAAACCGGCGGTTTCTTCTTA
Organism: Oscheius sp. G VE-2021; assembly: GCA_022343465.1. Taxonomy (NCBI): domain Eukaryota; kingdom Metazoa; phylum Nematoda; class Chromadorea; order Rhabditida; family Rhabditidae; genus Oscheius; species Oscheius sp. G VE-2021. Next base: position 875,328 of record JAJQXH010000086.1, on the reverse strand, counting down.
TCCTCCCCATTCGAAGCAGATTCCCTTGCGGCGGAGGTTGTTCACTTCGATCTGGGGAACCTCCCTCTCAATGACCTCAGGCCAGTTGGGTCCCAGGAGCTTCTCAGGGTCGTTGAGGGGCTGGGGAAGGTCCTTCTGCATCTCACTCCACTGAAAAGAGAAATTTTAAAAATGTAAAAAAGATGTTTAAAAAATTTCATTTGATTTTTTCGTTTCAACGTGAATTGGCTGTTTCGATTCGGTAAGGTATAAACTGGAATACAAAATTGAAAGTTGTAATCTTGTTTGTAAACTTTAAACTTAATTATTTAAATCAAAACAAAACAAAATTGTAAACTTCAGTTTTCAACCAAAAATGCAATTTTTTTGTGTGTTCTTAGTTCTATGATTCAACTTGTTACCTTATAATTTGGAACACATGACCGGAGGTTCCGCTTCGACACAATTGCATACAAATGTGTAGAAACGTAAGGTTTTTTTTAAAAATTTAGTAAAAATAAAATCTTTTGTAAACTAAATATAAAATTTAATTAACTTACATAGCGCTTTCCAGCCTGAGCCGTGTCCTGGTAGACGAAGACGTGCCATTTGATGAAGTTGAGGAATTGCTCACGGGGAGTCATCTCATTCGGGTTCTATAATTAAAATTGTTTTGTAAACTTTATAAACTATAAAAACATTAAAAAATTAAAGATTAAAATAATTAAAATAATATAAAAAATTAAAATAATATAAAATTTACCTGACTGTTGGCACCTCCCATGCTACCCAAAAGTTCCTCCAGGAGGGTGTCGGGGTCCGTTTGGCAGCCAGTGCTGCGGCGATTGGCGTAACTGAAACATACATTTGAATGATACAGATTATAACTGAAACAGTAACTTAAATCATAAAAAAGTAAATTAAAAATATAAAACTTAAATTTAAAAAGGTTAAAAAATGTACTTACGCTGTGTTTGTGGTGGAGCCAAGTTGAGGCTGGGGAGGGCTCATCGGGCGCTCGTAGTGTCTGAAAATAGAGGTTTTAGAGAGAGAGAGAGAGAGAGAGAGAGAGAGAGAGAGAGAGAGATAAAGAAAAGGAAGAGAGCGTGCGCGCGTGAGAAAGTGTGTAAGTGAGCCAATCCCTGTCATTGCTTACCTTCCCGCATTGCCCTGGCTGTGGTTGCTCTGGTAGCCATGACCCTCATCCCGGTAGCTGTTGCAGTCGTCTCTGTAGTGCTGCTCTGGCTGCTGATGGAAGAAGGGCTCCTGAGGACCCCTGTATTCCTCATGAGGAGGCTGGTAAGGAGCCTGCTGTTGGATACCAAAGCCATACGAAGGAGGGGCTCCAAATGGATACTGAGGAGGCACTTTCTCAGGTCTGCTAAAACGAGCAAATTTATTAATAAAACCAAAAAAGATAAGTATATTAAATTGGAATGACCTTGTAAAATTGATTTTTCAAAGTTCTTTATAATTGTTAAATTGGGTAAATGCCGTTTCCACGATTCTGGAACATATCCATTTTATTGGATATGGACCTCGTAAAATTGGTTTTTCAAAATATATTTATTATAGTTTCATTGAATAGATGTTGTTTCCACGATCCTGAAACATACCCCTTTTATATGATTTGGACTGCAAAAGGGGCGCGTTTACACGGCCGCTTTACGCGTTTGCCGCACGTAAACACGGCTAGAGTGGGCGAGAGAGTGTGGGGAATAGAGAGACGCAGAGTTGGCGGGAATTCAAACGCCAATTTCTCCAAATTTCAAACGCTCATAAATCGGTTAATTTTAATCCAAAATGGGTAAAAGAGGTATTTTTCGGAATCGTAAGAATCAGATCTAGGCTTTTACACAAAACCAGAAAAATTAAATTTACGCGGTCCTTCCCCTTGAAACGTTAGGTGAAAGTTAAGAAAAACAAACCTCTCGCGCCTGATGTGAACGTTGCCGAAGACGTCGTGGACGGGAGAGGACTGTCTGTGACTGGGAGGAGGAGCATGGAAGGCACTGAAAACCACATTTAGATGTATTTTTCTTTGAAACTAACCTCGCATGAGGTTGCTGAGAAGGTCCCTGATTCTGCTGGTTAACTTTGTTGGTGGCGAACATTCCAGGAGTGGCGCGAGAAGGCTCGGGGGCTCTTTCAGGCTCAGAGTTTTGGCCGAATCCCTTGGTGGTAGTGTTGCCGCCGAAACCGGGGTGGTCCTGGAAAGTTGGGTTAGATGGAGAGAGAGAGAGAGAGAGAGAGAGAGAGAGAGAGAGAGAGAGAACGTACCTTAAACTTGTGGGCCTGATCTCCAAAGCCATTGCTAGGAGAGGAGGTCTTCTTTCTCTGAAAATAACAATTCAAATTTCAAAATTTCACTAAATTACCCCAAAATTGTTCTTCCTCTGAGACTCTTTGAACCTCCTTCTCCCCTCTTCCTCCTCAATCTGCCTAGCATCTTCCTCGGCCTGGCGAGCCCTTTCTTCTTCACGCTGGCGGAGCTCCTCCTGGCGTTCTTTTTCCTTTTTCTGAAAATAAATATTTGAGCAAACGACGACGTATCAATGTTTTGAATAAAAAACTTTATAGTTTATTTAAAAATAGTGGTTTTAAAAAAGTGAATGTTTCATCGGAAGCATAAAGTTTGATTGGATTTTAAACTTCAATCAGTTGTTTACATGTAATTTATAAACATTGAAACGAGGAAAATTGAAGGGTTTAATTTTTTTTTTAAATTTAAGTAAAACAAAGATTAATTAAATGTTTTGGTATGTTTTGAAACTCTGTAAATACGGTTGATTTTAGTTGTTCGTTCTTTGGTCCGTTCGGTTTTTAAAAGAAAAAAAAGTTTATTTTAAAAAATTGCAGCATTTACAATAATTTTACAAAAAGTTTTCAAACAAAAAGCTGAAATTTTAAAAAAAAACTCACGGCCAAAAGAGCCTCCTTCTCCTTTCCCTTCTCAATCTTGTGAAGAATGTGCTGTTCGTTGGGCATCTGGGGGCGTCCATACATCTAAATAACTGATAAAATCAAATACAAAATGCTAATTTAAAAAATGAATAAAAAACATACAGGTTGCGTAGCCTCAATAATCTTTGGCTTGAACATTTCATCATCAGACTGATCGTCGAAAATGGGCTGGGGGTCCCCTAGCTCAGCAAACTGAGTGATCCTCTCCTGGAAAGATGAAAGTTTCTGAAGAAAAGAAAATATTAAAAAAAAATTTAAAATATAAAAGTTAAAAAAGTGTATTTGTTGTTTGAACCAGACGCCGATTTGCGTACATGAGTCAAACATTTTGCGTGAGATTAAAAGAGTTGGGTGACGTACTTTTGGCGGGAAAACTGAAAAAAAATCAAAAATAAAAAAATTACTGAAAACAAAAGCAGGGTTGCAAAATCAATGTTAGCCATGCCTGGGTTCAAGCGATACAGTAACATTGTTGCAAACCGATAAACTCACATTTTCCGAGGGAGGGGTTACTGCGTCACTATTCTGAACAAGCCATTGTTGAAAAGCAAACAAACTAACACATAAAAATGGACTTTGTACTTTGAACAGGACGTTTTTGAAGTTTTTTTAATGTTTTAAGGTAAAAACTTTTAGGTTTTATCTCACTTTTATGTTTCAGTTTCTTTAAAGCAGCACTAAATAAGAATTTGGCAAAAAAGCTATATTGATTACTTTTTTAATAATAAAAAAAATATTTTAGCTCACCTGTCTACCGTAGGAATATGACGAAAATCCAGAATAGAAAAATTGACGAGTCATTTTGGATATTTCAACTGGCGGTTAAATTAAAATTTTTGGTTGGCCTATGCGAGCAAAAAAAGCAGATGCGCAAATTAAGCAAATGTAACTGCGTGTGAATTCTGCATCGAGAAATAACTAGGTCAAATAAATTTCGAATTTAGGAAATCATTAAAGTTTAGATTATTTTCTTAATTGTCAGAATTTAGAAAATTTGGGAAACGAAATAACAGCAATATTTTAGCATATCTTAAGCCTAAAAAGTGAAACATTGAAAACAATAAAAAATCTTGCTTTTTCCTTTTTTAAACAATTAGATTTCTAATCTTTGTAATTCAAATTTATATAAAGTTCATGCCTTGAACAATTTAAAAACTTTAAGTGAACTTTAAAAAAAACATTATTGAATCTTCAGTTCACGGTTGCAGGCTATATTTAATGTTTATGTAAAATTATTTTTTTTACTTCTCGTTTGCCATTTTTTCGTTTTTGAAAATTTCTATAGTTACAAACAATTTAACATATAATCAAATCATGCATTTAATTTGCCTTTGCCGAAATCTTAGAAAGTTAACAAAACTCACCCTTTTCTCTTCTCCGGTTTCAACAGGAGCCGATATTCCGAGGCGATCGGGAGCAGTAGGGACTATGATGCTCGATCCCTGAAAGTTTTGGTAAACAATGTTTAAAAAATGAATTAAAAAGGTTAAAGGATTAAAAAAAATGAAATATAAAAGTGCGTACCTGGCTGGACATCTCCGCATCCTTCTTCTTCTGTTCCACGGCTTGGCGACGCTTTTCGTCCTTGCGCCGGGACTCCTGAAAATGAATCTGTTCCAAATTTCATTTAGATTTTTAGTGCATTCACATGTTCTCATTGGTTTTCAAATTTAATGAAAAATTTAGAATATTGGTGAAACATTGGATTGGGATAAATCAAATTCACGTTAAATTTCCAAAAAAATATTTTTATATATTTCAAATGAAATATTTTCTAATGAATATTTTTATATTTCTTTTATGATGAAATCTCTGCTAACAAAACGATAAAACTTTTTTGAAATAGTGAAAAACCTATAAAAATTAAAGTTTATAAATTTTATATTTCAAATGAAATATTTTCATATGAATATTTTTATATTTGCCTCATTATGAAATCTCCGCTAACAAAATTATACAACGTTTTTGTGTAAAAAACAAGTAAAAACCCTATAAAAATTAAAGTTTATAAATTTTGAAAATTACAGATATGTGATGTAAGATCTTGAAATTACTTATAAAGCTGATAAAGTTAGAAAATTTTCAAAAGTTCGCTTAAAATGTTTCGAAATGTGTTTTTTAACATTGGCTTACAAAATTTGCAAAAAACGGACTTTTTTGGAAAAGTCATAAAATCAACGTTTCAGTAATTTTTCATAGGGTCATGTAAAAACTTTTATCGACGTCTGTGTTTGATTAGCACTTTTTTCCAATGTGGAATATAGTTTATAAAAATAATTTTTAACATTGAAAACATTTCATAAGGTAAATGTTATAGCAAAAATATAAAGAATATTTTTATTTTATTGATATTGGTGAGCGTGGTTGAACTCGTGTATTTAGTAGGATCCCAAAAAAGAAAATTTTAATAATAAAAAATTTAAAAAAAAATTACCTCGTTCTTCTTCTTCCTGTCCTCCTCCTTGTCGTCGTTTTCGTCTTCCGTGAAGTTCGGGCCTCCATCCTGAGGCCTTTCCGCATCCGACGACATCTCACTGGCAGAATCTTCTGATTCTGAGTCCGACTCCTGCTTTTCGGCGAAGCCAAATCGGTTCTTATCCCTGGAAGAGGAAGAGGGAACTTCTTGGGCTTCTCCAGGAGGGACCTAAAATTCTCTATTTTCCGAATCATTTAAAATAGTTTAAAATAAGAAAAAAACAAAATAAAAAGAATAAAGGACTCACGTAATCGATCTTAGCCTTTGCTGGAAGGGTCCTAAATCCGAACACGTTCTTGGAAGGCTGAAACATCAATTTAAGTTTTAATCAGTTTTTTTGTAGATTAGAATTTTGTGTTGTATTCTCAATTTTCTAACGAATTCAGCGAGTTTATTATCTTTTTATCGAAAAGCATCAATTTTGTGAGAAAAATCTTTCCTTCTACCTTATAAAACTATTCTGAAATAGTGAAAAACCAAAAAAGTCTTTATGTTTAATTTATATTTTAATATAAACTATTTGTTAAATAGCTTGAATTAAACTTACAAATGTAATCATTTTGAAGAAATAAGCCAGAAAAAGTGAGAAACAGCGCAGAAAAGCGTTTGATTCACTGACTTTGGCTGATAAGACAGCAAAGGGAAAATCAATGATTAGCCAAGAAGAGAGAAAAATGAAGTTTTGTAAAATTCTTTTACAAATCTTCTATAAACTGTATAATATTTTGTTTTCAATCTTGTAAAACAAGTTACAAAACTTGAAAGTTTAAAAAGTTTTCGGCTCAGTTATTAGTAACAATTAATTGTAATAAACTTCAGCTGTGAGTAAAACATTGATCTTCGGAAAAGTAGAAAATTTAAATTTATCAATTAAATTGTGGATTTTCATTTTCTATTTAATTTAAAGAAATAGATTGTTAAGGCTAATTTTTAAACGCGAATCGCATAAAATATGTTGTTTTGATTCGAGGCGCTAAAGCTCAGGTGACTAATCTGGAAATGGGAGAGACCGCGGACTGATTACTCCACGTAATTATGGATTTCCCCAGAGCTACAATCCCGTAATTTGCCTTCAACGCCTGAGAATCGATTGGTTTGTAGAGCAGAAAATAAACATGGCAATAATTTGTTATTTAAGAATTTTTAAAAAAATGAAATTGCTGAAACAGTGGGAAAATTTTGAAATTGATAAGGTATGTTGCATTTGCGGCGGATTGGAAAAATATGATAATTTTCGATTTAAAAAAAAGAATTTGAAAAGTTATGTTGCAATAACACTTTTCTTATTAAAAATATTTGAAATCACTGTGTTGGTATTACTGCCAATCATTTTCAGCCAATTCTTTGAAAAGTAGGTGAAACATTGAAGTTGTTTCAAAACATAGTTTTTCAAAAAAATCACATATTTTGCAATTTTTTGTCATCTGGAAAAATCATCTGATATCCTTCTAATATCTTCTATTTGTTTGTAAATTCAAACGTATAACTCTATTTTTGGCATAAATTAGCATTTTTCAATTAAAAAAAGGATTGGCGATTATCAAAAAATAGTGATTAGAAGTCTGATTTTACCTCATTTTACGTACCTGACTGCCGTAGTAATTCAAAGAAATTCCGGAATAAGAAAATTGACGACGCATTTTGGAAGAACAGGAGATAAAATTACAACTGCGACTGCGCCTATGCTTGCGGAAAAAAGCAGATGCAGATGTATGTAGAGCAGATGCGCAGTGATTGCGGGGTATTGATTAGAAACTAGGTCAACTTTCGAAAGTGGGATTTTTTCTTAAAGGGGATGGACCGCGTAAAAATAATTTTTCTAATTTTGCGATAAAAGCCTAGATCTCATTCCCGGGATTCCGAAAAATACCTCTTTTACCCATTTTGGATCAAAATGAATCGATTTAGGAGCGCTTGAAATTTGGGGAAATTACCATTTGAATTGCCGCCAACTCTGCGTCTCCCCATTTCCCACACTCTCTCGCCCACTCTGGCCGTGTTCACGTGCGGCAAACGCGTATGATGGCCGTGTAAACGCGCCCCTTTTGCAGTCCAAATCATATAAAAGGGGTATGTTTCAGGATCGTGGAAACAACATCTATTCAATGAAACTATAATAAATATATTTTGAAAAACCAATTTTACGAGGTCCTTCCGCTTTAAAGGAATATTGGAAACAATAAAATAATCCATAAAATCATCTATTTAGCTATTAAAAGCAATCATTTATAAAATTAAAAGACTGAAATCGGTAGAATGGTAAAGCTGTAAAAAAAATCATAGTTTCCGAATTATCACTTGACTTTTAAAGCTTGAAGTTCTATTTAAAATGATCCTCATGCAAGATTGCGTACCCAAATTGAGGTAATAACTTGAACAGAAAACCATAAAAAAAGGAACTATAATTTCTCAAGTTGTGAAACCTTTCTGAAGTTTTTGAAACAGTCAGTTTATCAAAGAATTTTGGATTTTTACGGATTTGGTTGAAACCCACATTGATATGTTATCCATGAACTGCTAAATTCTCAACAAACTGTTTTTTTGTTGTTGTAATTTTGTTTCTTTTTTCCTTTTCTTTAGGTAAAAAAAATCTCTCTTAACCTAAAACCTACCGCTTTGTCAACCTTGGGGATGTGAACAGTCGGCATCGGGATTTGGGTGAAGGTCTTCTTTCTCTCCTCGAATTCCATCTTCTAAAATGTGAAAAAAATCAATAAGAATATCGATAAAACATCGTTTTGAAACCCGTACGACATCGGATGATAACTAACCGTTCTGTCCTCCTTGGTGATCTGAGAAAAGCGAGGCTTCTCCCACGTCTTGTCCTTCTCAATCGCCTCGTCGACTTTGCGGTAGTCCTCCGCTGAGTAAACTAGAAGAAAGGCAAAATAACAAAGTTTGTTGAAAAAACCAACTGAGAGTGCCATTTTTTATGTCTTCGGGGTCCAGGGAGAGCATCATTTGTTTGTCGTGGTCGATTTTGATCTTTGAGTAGATCGGAGAGGAGAGGAAGGATTTGACGCTGCTTCGGCCAAAGAGGGCCTTGATCGACTGAAAATGTCTTTGTCTGTTTCTCTCTCTTTCTCTCTCTCTCTCTCTCTCTCTCTTTCTTCTCTCTCTCTCTCTCTCTCTCTTGCTTCTCTCTCTCTCTCTCTCTCTCTCTCTCTCTCTCTCTCTCTCTTTCTTCTCTCTCTCTCTCTTTCTTTCTTCTCTCTCTCTCTCTCTCTCTTTCCTTACCGCCTTATTCAGCTTGTCTCCCAACTTTTCCAGCTCCAGAAGATCATTGTAATCCGCATAAAGTTTTCTCAAACCCTCAATGGACGTGGCCTCATCGAACATGCTTTTGTAGAGTTCACGGATATCGTCCCAGGAAATTTTCTGAAACAAAATGTATTTTTCTTCATCACCCCTCTCTCTCTCTCTCCCTCTTTCTCTCTCTCAAAACTCACATGTTCTTCCGGATTCTTGCATTTCTCATTGTAGTAAATCAACATCATCTGTACGAGCAAGTCACAAGCCTGGAAACATTATTAAAATTTTTAAAATCAAAGTTTAATAATTATTTTAAAAAATGTTTAAAAAGATCTCACCAGCATGTAGCGCTTCCTGTTCTCCGGAGTCTCCATTGCGTTATTCTTGTTATCCTCGTCTTTCTCCTTTCTGGAAATGTTTTACTTGTAATTTCATTTTGCAGTTTCTCAATTTTTATTTAATTTGAATGTAATACAATTAGTGTGTCACTGTATGTTTCTTTTATAAAAAATGGTTTTAAAAATAATAGAAAATCACTCTACCTGATTTTGTTGGCCTTCGCCGTGCGATATACATCTTCGGCTAGTTGCTTCATCACCTCGGACTGGAGGGTGGTTCTGAAAAGTTTTTTTTTGAAGTTTTTAAATAAAAAAAAATAAAATTTAAATTTAAAATAGAGATTAATGAAAACTCACTTGAATGTGTTCGTGGCTATGTCAAATGTCACCATGTCCTTGAATCTGTCCAATAACAAGACATTTTGCTGAAATAAAAATGTTAACAATAATTAGAAAATGTAAAAAAAATAAATAAAAAATTGAAAAAAAAACTCACGGCGTTCTCTCGGCACTTCATCAGCTCCTCGTCGTCTGCAACCAATTCAGCAATCCCTTGGAGATTGAGTGTAAAATTTGTGACTGTGCTGAAGGTGAAATTGACTTTAATTTTACAAAAGTAAAAGATTTTTAAATAAAAAGAAAAGAAAAATGAATTTTACTTACTTGAAGTTGACGTTAATGTCCTGAGCCGTGATTCCGTCCTTCATTTTGACTCCGTCGGCCATCAAGGCTCCCATGAGGTGGGCACGGGCGATTTTCTGAAAAAGAGAATGAAAAGTTTTAATTTAAAAATAAAGTTGTAAAGTTTACAAAGCAAATGTAAAACTTACATTCATTCCGGCTTCGGTGGTATCAATGGTGGCTTTGATTCCAAGCTCCTCGAGGTACTCCTCGTCGTCTATGAATTCACATTCCTGGAAATTTGAAATTATAGTCTCTTTGTTTGTCTCTGTCTCTCTCTATCTCTGTCTCTCTCACTCTCTTTCACTCCTTCTCTCTCTCTCTCTCTATTTCTCTCTATCTCTCTCTCTATCTCTCTCTCTCTCTCTCTCTAAATTACCTCAATGGGAAGACTCGTAAACGGCTGCTGCTTTAGTAGCCCTTCTCTGTAATCATCATCATTCGAATCCACATCAGAATCCTGATAGTCCGTATACACAGCGTTTGCATAGTCAAAACTCTCATTGAGTTCCCCGTTTTCAGTCAATTCTCCGTTTTCCGAGTCAGCCTCCCTTCGGAGACCGGCCTCTTCAACGGGAGAAAGGCTGCCAACAGAGCTCATTGTGCTGAAATGAGTATTCAAATTTAAATTTATAATGCAAAATTAAAATCAGAATAAAGATTTCTAAAATGTAAATAAAGAATACTGCATATTTATAAGCGACGTGAGAGACGTGAGCAAAAATTACTTCTAAGCTCACAATGTCATAAAACTGCAACATTCAAAAAATGTATGTAAAATTCAAGGATCGATATTTTTAAAAAAAATTTTATAAAAAAGAAATTGGGTAAACAATAATTATTCAAAATAAAATTTACAATACAAAATTAATTTTAAAAAAAGATTTTAAAAAAATTTAAATTTGCGCTTAAAAATTTGAATTTTTAATGCTTTCTAAAGACTACTGCATATTTCTTTTATTAAATTTAGAAAAAAAGGTCTGAAACGGAAAAATAAAATCTGTAGTTTTTTTGACAACTTATAGTTCCTAATTTTATATAGTAGAAACATTTGTTTTAAACTAAAAAATACCAAGAAAATCAATTTTAAACGTAAATTTTATTTGGTATAGTTGATTTGTAAATATTAGGCAACTAAATAAACAAGGAATTCAGCGGCATCTGATAACAAGGAATAGGAAAACAACTATGTACGGCACTGTACGTAATAGACATTTTTGGTGCGACGCACAAGGGGAGAAATTCAAAATGGGAAATTATTTAGGAAATTGGAAATAATCAATTCAGCGGGTATTTGGATAATTGTTTCGAAAACAAACTTGTAAAATGTTTTGGGAAATTCCAATAAAGTTGTAAAATATAGAAAATTCAATTGCATTTCTTTTTGTATTTTGATATTGTCAAAATTAAGCAGATCCACAAAAGCCACTCCGAGAAAAAAGCCGAATGTGAGGGAAAAATCAATAATTGGCAATTTGGGTGGCCAGGGCGTGGTGTCTGCGTTTATTTCTCGGTGGAGCAGAAAGCGGCGTTTCGGGGTCGCAAGCAGCTCTTGGGAAAGGAGGCATAGTGGGGAGCCAAATGAGAGTAATGGGATACTCAGTGAAAGGCAAATAAAAAACTAAAGTGAATGGTTGAATTCTCTCTCTATTTCTCTCTCTCTCTCTATTTCTCTCTCTCTCTCTCTCTATCTATCTATCTATCTCTCTCTCTCCCTCTCTCTCCCTTTTCCTTTCCTCTCTCTCTCTCTCTCTCTCTCTCTCTCTCTCTTCCTTTCCCACTCTCTCTCTTGTTGGGATATAATAGACTAAAAGCGTTAGCAATGCCTGATCAGTGTGAAAGCTTATATAGAGTTTCCGGTTTGCTTTCCCACAACCAACGCCCCAAAAGAGAATTTCCCTATTCAGTGGCGCCATATTCCACAATGGTTCAGTGGGAAAATGCTTGTTTGTTGCATATTAGTCGTCACACAGGCACACAGGCACACAGACACACAGACACAGACACAGACACACACACACACACACACACACACACACACACACACACAGTAAACTAAGTAAAGTAAACTGGTCGGGGTCAAGTCGAATGGTGGTCTTCCCGCGGACACTGGTCAGAAGTCTCCGTCTCTCACAACTCTTGTTTCTTTGTTTCTCTCTCGTCGTCTGCTTCTGCCTCGCACTAGGCAGCTTTTGTCTGTGCGAAGCAAACTGTGTCTGATGCCTTCGATCGATATGGCATAATGAACGGTGCAAATAACGCCGACGGCTGGAAAATATTAAGGGGTTAAGAAAGGTGAAGGCGTAATGGTAGTACTCATTTTCTGAGTTTAACTAGCTCGAGTAATTAGTGAAATAGAAACAAGTAGTTATTGCCAAATTAGTGAAACATACAAGTATTTCTTTACAATGGGATTGTAAGATCGATAGGCCATGTATTGTTTTACAGAGGCACTTTAGTTCTTGTAGTAATACATGTTTTAAATTAAAATAGCCTAATGGGAGTTGTTTTTTTAGAATGTTACGTATAAATAATCAGATGTGCACGTCCAACTACTTCATTGAAAAATGCCAGAAACATTAAATAAACAAATATGATTGAATCGTTAAAGTGACCGAAGAATTAAAAACAATTTTATAAAATGCTTCAATTTTTTAAATTGCTCCTTTGATTTGAAATGACAACCAAGGTTATCGGTACATTCCTTTTTTTTTAAATTACTTCGTCTTAGTAAAAACTTGAAACACCCAAGCAATGAAAAGTGTAATTTTCATCTGGTTAAAAAATCTTTTTAAAAGAAATTTTAATTGATTACGGAGTGAAAATTGCAAATAAGCAAATTGATCACATATGATTGAATCATTAAAGTGAGGAAAAAACAAATAAAATTCAATTTTTTGTCAAAATTTAAAAAAAAGTATTTTGAAGCAGTGCTTAAGAGAATTCAATTTTCTTTTCATTATTTGGTGATTTCATGGTCAAGTGGCTAAGATGTTGGACTGGTACTGTAAATTCCCTGGTTCAATCCCCGTCAGATTAGATCTTCTTGCTTTGACTTTTCTTGCATTTGGTATGCTATGCTACTTTAAATTCTTTAAAGAAATTTTAATAAACTTTGTAAAAAAAACTTTTGTTTTAGAAGTTACCTTTTGAGCAGTTGGTGAAAATCAGGTTCTGAGGTGAAAATCAATTTCATATTTTATTTTGCTGTAAACTATTATTTGAATTAAGATAATAAGAATATTCAATCGGAAAAAAATGGAGTTTTATAGAAACAATTTCATGTTTTCAATTAAATCACTCGCTTTTTCAATTTCCCTCACCCTCTCTCTCAAGTCAAATTTTTCCAATTTCTCCATACCAAATAAATATTTATGGTAAATCTACAATTTTAACAAGTCTTCACAGAAGATCATCGAAGTTGGTTTGGTAGATCATTCTAATGTCCCTCGACAGTGCGTCCCGCTCCATGCAACTTCTCAGCCGTGTATTCCTTGGCATCCTTCATCTGAAACAGTTTTTAATTAAACACGATAATTATAAACTTAAAAAACAAGACTTTGTTGCCACAATCAACATGACATTCAAGTGATGTCAAAATTTTCAAAAATTAAGATTTGATAATATTTTTGTTTTCATCAAAGTAAAATGAACTTTGTGTTCTATTTAACAATTTCCGTTGTAATTTTAAAACAAAGTTTATTATTAAATAAATTTATAGTAAAAAGTTATAAAAATTTACCTTCTGAGCACAAGTCTCACTTCCCTGCTTCAGTCCAGATGCCGTCTTGTCGTAGGCGTTCGAAGCGGTGTTAGCAGTGTACTCCTTTGCGTCTTTCATCTGAAACATCAATTTTAAGTTTATTTTACACTTTAAAGTTATTTTTAAAAATAAATTTTGGACTACCACATTTTCGAAATTGAAATTGAATGTTCAAAAATAACTAAATTGATTGAATCATTCAAATAGGTAAAACAATTCAATCAATGTTACTTTTTTTTAAAAACTAAACGTTTAATTGTTTTCTTGGCATGAAAAACAATAGTGAATAACATTTTTGTATTTTAAAGATTTTTAAACGGTCAACTTGAGACATCGGCTTAGTAAGATAAACAACCCAGGTTCTGTCTCGACTGAATAGAACCTTTCAGATTCAATGAATTTTGCTTAAGTTATGTTATGATTTGTGCTTGTAACATTAAAAAAATATTGTATCTCTTTTCTAGTATTTGAACTTTTTAAAAGAACTGTACGATCGATTACGAAGTGAAAATTGCAAATAAACAAATTGATCGCATATGGTTGAATCATTCAAGTGAGGAAAAAACAAATAAAATTCAATTTTTTGTCAAAATTTAAAAAAAAGTATTTTGAAGCAGTGCTTAAGAGAATTCAATTTTCTTTTCATTATTTGGTGTTTTCATGGTCAAGTGGCTAAGATGTCGGACTGGTACCGTAAAATCCCTGGTTCAATCCCCGTCAGACTAGATCTTCTTGCTTTGACTTTTCTTGCATTTGGTATGCTATGGAAAGACTTTAAACACTTTAAATTCTTCAAACAAATGTTTAATAAACTTTGTAAAGTAGTTTTTTTCTTGTTTTTAGAAGTTACCTTTTGAGCGGCTGACTCTCCTCCTTCCTTCAGTCCGGAAGCAGTCTTGTCGTAGGCATCTGAAGTGGCCTCCTTTGCATCCTTCATCTGAAAAGCGTCTTAATTTAGCTTCTGCGATTTGACTGAGTATCTTTTGACTTTCAATAAATAAAATTGTCCTTACCTTGTCACCACAAGTATCAGCTCCGGACTTCAGGGCCCCTGTGGTCTTTTCGTAGGCGTGGGATACGGTATCCTTCACTGAATCCGCCATCTCTCCCAATTTTTCAGTAGTTTTTTGGAAAACTCCTTTCTGAAAAATAAGCCACTTATTTTACCAACTGAACTATTACGAATCTTTTTCATTCTTAACCACCACTTGAAACAGTCAATTGACCTGCATTCTTAATTTTCAAACATTTAAAGGGGAAGGACCGCGTAAAAATAATTTTTCTAATTTTGCGATAAAAGCCTAGCTCTTATTCCCAGGATTCCGAAAAACACCTCTTTTGCCCATTTTGGATCAAAATGAACCGATTGGGTGCGCTTGAAATTTGGGGAAATTAAAATTTGAATTACCGCGAACACTGCGTCTCCCCTTTTCCCACACTATCTCGCCCACTCTAGCCGTGTTTACGTGCGGCAAACGCGTAAAACGGCCGTGTAAACGCGCCCCTTTTGCAGTCAAAAAAAAAATGAAAGGGGTGTTTCAGAAACGCAGAAACGACATCTATTCGATGAAATAATTGTAAAGAGACTTTGAAAAATCAATTTTACGAGGTCCTTCTCCTTTAATGGTAACTGGTGAAGCATGTCATAACTTAACATTGAATTCTTTTTAAATTTTGCAAAATAGAGTTTTAGTACAGCGAACAGAAAGCGAATACCAAACTTTTAAAATTAGAAACCAACGATTTAAAACATTGCGTTGACTTTAATTGTTTTTAGTGTGAAAACTTTATAGTTTAAAAAAGGCAACTTTTATCTAAACCTAACTGAATGAAGCAATAATATTAGATAGGGGAAAAGTGGAGAGGGAGTAATATAGAGATGGGAGGCGGATTCCTTTCGGGGCTTTTTTCCACCCCGTCGCGCCTTTCGGGGCATTTTTCCACCCTGCCCCAGTAATGATAAAAAAGCGGCGGAATGCATGCCTAGCCTACCAGTTAGTTATACCAACAAGTTGTAATCAATCGTAAGAAATACGAGATGGGAGGAACATTGAAAACCCTTTTCTCTTATTTCAAAAAATAGTTTGTTGGTATACCCTAACAAAGGCTTTTCATCTACATATACTTTTTTGTTGTTGCTGTTTTAATGTTTTTATTTTGTGTTTTGTTGTTGTTATCAATTGTTTTCGTAAGGTTGGCTCCAGTCCCTGTGTAGGGTAGATAACTGGGCATGGGTGGCGTGTGTGCCCTGGGGTATGACCCAAGGTGCAATCTGTGAAAAGTCCTGTATTTGAGCTGGTACTTTCGCATTTAATGTCATGGACCGAACAAAAGTAAGAAAATCACCAAGTTTATTGAGGCATATGCAAAAGTAAGGAAATCACTAATTCACAGTTTTCCTTAATCTATTTTTTAATAGTCAAAAACAATTAGTAACTTAGTTGTTCTAAGGTAACCGTAAGGTGGAAATTGTAAGAATTACTAATAACTAATATATGCGTCTCTAACTCAGGTAAATATAGATATTTTTAAACAAGTGTGATTGTAGTTAAACAATATCGTATGAATATGTACGAAATAAGTAACAACGAATAGAACAACTAAGTTACTAATTGTTTTTGACTATTAAAAAATAGATTAAGGTATGTACAAAAGTGCACAGTGCAAATAGATAGATAATAATCAGCGATGAAACATTCAAGTTCATCAGTTGATCGAAACAATGAAAAAGATGAGATGAGAAAAAATAATGAAAAAAATTACAATGTTTTCGATTTTTTGACAAAATCTTAAACCTCTCATTTTCAGCAGATGGGCTTCGTTCGTTAATTTTTTTTTCTTTTGAAATTTTGCGGACAGACGTGTACTAGTTCATTATAAATAAAAATAGTTTTGACAAAAACTTGAAACACACAAGCCAAGGAAAGTGCGATTTTCAATTTGGTTATTAAAATAGATAAAAACGATATTTTCTGTAGTAAAAACGAAATTTCCTGTTTTAAAGTATATTAAAAATTAAAAAGGAGCTTCTTTTTGAATTTTGCAAAGTTGATTTTTAGTGGATTAAGCAGAGAACTAGTAAAAACCGAACTTTTTATAATTAGAAACTAACCGTTTGAAATATTCGGTTGAGTTGAAATGAAACTTTTTTTCAAAACGGGCAAAATTTGACAAACTCTAATTTTAACGAAAAACTTAAACGACAAATCGTAGCTTTAATGCAAACGGGATAAGGGGATAAAAATAGAAACTCACATCAGACATGTTTGCGTTGGGCGGTTGTCTGTCTAGAAAAGCCCCTGCTTATATAGGGGATTCCCCGAAAACATGTTGATGACTAAAAATAGCTGTGGAATGCATGTGAGCGGCCGATGAAAAACAAAATATCCAGAGATCACAGGACCGCGGTGGCAGAGAACAAGCAATGGACTTTGACCCTGTGTTTAAAAGATGATAAAAGGGCCAAAATGACGTTTTTTAACTAATGAAAGAAACAATAAGTAGTAAATGACGTATGTTGAACAGTTTAATCTTCAAAGAGGATAAAAGTGTTGAAATGACGTTCTTAATAAACTAAATTTTAAAAAAATGTAAACGACGTATACTGAAAAATCCCTGCTTTCTAATTTTTACTTAATGGCTTAAAAAAGTGACAAGAAGAATAACAAGGGCAACACTAATTTAAGGTTGGATGCAGACAAAAAGCGAATTTCTCGAAAATGAAAGCAAAAAAACCATCAAAAAACGAAAATTTAGTTTTGGAAATTCCTTAGAAAGGTTGTTTTGAACTCAGAAAAGTTTTGAACCCAGAAAATCACCTTATTTCGTCTGTTCTTCCCATAAGGCCATAAAGAAGACCTTAAGGCCTAAACACCATAACTCGGTTGAATCCTAACGAAAAGTGGTTTTGAAAGTAGCCATCGATAGCTATTTTCACATGCTGAAAAGTTGATTGATAAATTTTTCAAAAAAACCAGCAGAAACTCGAAAAATTTCTCAAATTTTCCATTTACAACTATGTGAACGCATATTCACCGATCGTCCGTCGCGACTACTTTTTTCTTATTCTACGCTTGATTTCCGTAAAAACGAATTGCTAGTATGCCGAATAATCGTTTCCTAAAAGTGGTTAAAATTTTGCTTAAAATAGGTAAGCAAGTGTTTTTTTACTCTTACCTTAACTTGGACTAAGGTCCAAAACTGAGAACTTTCAAAAACCAAGATTCCATGATTATCGCTCCGATTTCATAAAACATCACAATAGTTCAATTTTTCTCAACGATTGTATTCCCCAATGCCAACAAAGGTTAAACGCGAACGATTAGATAAACATGTTTATATTCAATACTGATCGAACATCATGCACTTTACCACGTCATTTTAAAGTTTCAGCATTTTAATTGGAAAACACACTTGGTTTATGTCATTCAAACAAAAATCTAGATGGTGGGCTTCTCAGTGAAATCACGACAGCTTTTCTAAAACAGTGATGAAGTTTCAAATTTTTGGAAGTAACAACAATTTGTATATTTTAAGAAATTATTTTATTTTAATGTTTCACGGAAAACGTTTTTACAGAGTCGTTTGTGGCAAAGTGCTTGGAGTAGAACCAGGAAAATATGATTTTTAAATTAATAATTTTGTGCGAGATGTTCACTGCGTAATATAATTAAACTCTATCATTCGGAAGTATGAATGAAATCTTTAAAGCATAATTTGAATTGAATGCTTAATTAGAATTTGAAGCAGATGTTTCATAAAAGCATTGATATGCAGATTAATTAGTTGACCTAGTTTTTCGCTTCTGCGCCCAGAAGCGCTTTTTCTGCACATCTGCTTTTTTCGCCCTATATGCTAAGCGGCAAATTATTTCCTCTACTCATTAATTGACGATGATGCAGCAGCTGACTTCTACTTTCTCTTCTGAATCGCCTTCTACTATTTTCGAGGTATGTGTTTATTAATTAGAATATTTTTATGCTAATTATTTTGCCTCAAAACTTTTGGTCACGTTGAGCTTTTATGTAAACGTAATTTTACGAAAGAAAAATTACGTATTTTAAAATACGTAATTTTTAAATACACTTTTTCACAAAAAGTATTTTATATTTTTAATATTTGCATTTGATTCTTAGCGTCAAGTTAGTGAAATAAGTAAGTGAAATTTTAAAAAAAAACTAGGTATTTTTATAATTTGAAGACAACACATCTAAATTCTCCATTTTCAGGACCCCATCCTCCTCGAACATCTGCCTCTCTGCGCCTTGGATGGAATCTTCAAAAAGGTTTGTTTTCTTTTAATTTAAATGTTTCAAAATTCAATTTCAGTTCAATTTCAAGACGAGAGCACGTTTCGAACAGTGTTCGCTCTTTACTCGGGACTACTGTGAGAACCGCAAATCCATCTGGCACCCATTTGAAGTAAACACCGCTATAATTAAGGTTAGTTTTTAAAACATTCCATTTTTCAAATTTAAAAAAAATTAAAATTCTCTTTTTAAAACGAATATTTTTAAAAAACATTAATGTTCTATTTTAGGAAGGATGTGTGTTCGAGTACGGGTGGTCTGGAGATACCAAGTTGTTCGAATTGGCAGACTGCCCGCCTTTGTGGCTACAGGCAAAGGAACTACTCGTCTTGGTGAGTTTTTTCAGCCAGTTTCAAACAGTAGAATGATGTGGCAACACACAGATATATTAGCCAAAATTATAATATCACTTTCAGGATCTGCTCACCGATGACCTCTGTCATTTCATCCTCCAGCGATTCAGAGCCGTAGAAAATTTGAAAATTTACAAATTGAACAAAGTCCCGCAATTATTTTACAAATTGCAAAAGGTGAGGATTACTTTTCGAATTTTTTTAAAATTTTGATTGTTTTCAGAAGTTCCAATTCAAGAAACAACGGATTGACGTAGCCGAAATTGGAGACGGTTGCCCGGTAGATTTCAGCGAGACTGATGAGGTATGCATTTTAGTCTCTCTCTCTCTCTCTCTCTCTCTCTCTCTCTCTCGCTCTCTTTCTCTCTTTCTCTCTTTCTCTCTCTCTCTCTTTCTCTCTCTCTATCTTTCCCTCTATCTCCATTTCTAATTTTCAATCACTAAAGAGTTGTTTCAGGTTGAATTCATCAAAGCCCAGTCTCTATCGCCCGAGACCATCTTCTCCATCAAGACCAAACAACGATCTCTCATCTGCGGCTCCCTCATCACTGACGACGACCTCCTTGAACAAATTGAGGTTTTGTAATTCTTCTGAAATCTTCAAATCCCAATTTTCAGGCTTGGGCTGATGGAGAGCAGTGGCTCACCCCCACATTTGCCCTCACAGACTTGCAGAATTTTGACTTTGGCGATTTCATCGAAGCAATGAGTGAGGAGTATGCTGTGCTTCAGAAGACAAATGGCTACTCAACTTCATGGATGGTGAAAAGATCAGATGGCCAGTTTAAGGAACTTAAAGTGGAAGTTGAGCCAATGGGCGTTACTTTGACACAGCTGTAAATGTAATTTTTGAAATGTTGTTTTATTAAATGTAATTCGTTTGTTTCACGGTGGAAATAAAACTGATTTTTGTATAATTTGTGTCTTTTTGAAAGCTACCAACGTTTCCAATAATTGAAAATGGAAACAATTTGATACCCTAATAAAAAGATGTCGAAACACTTCAAATTATTTATTGTTTAAAAAACAAAATATAAACGAGGATCTTCAACATTTTTAAAGTTTTTTTATTGGTCTTCGTGATGAAGAAGGGCTTTAAAAAGTCATGAAATCGGTTCTTTGCTTAAACAAACAAAGGAAACAATGCAAAAAAATCTAACCTTTAAACGAATACGTTGAAACGGTTCATTTACATATTCTTGGTTTAGAAACGCAAAAAATGTTATCAAATTTACAAAAATTTAGCATAAGCTGTCAAAATTGTAAAATTCGCAATAATTTAAAATGCAAATACTTTTTTTGAAACTTTCCGTTAATTTAGATTTTTTTATTTTGTGTTTAAAAAATTCTATAGCACAGTTTTGTCGTTAAAATGTTATATTAAAATTTTTTGCCTTTGTAAAACTACGGCAAGATTAAGCCAATCTTAGCTACATCATGCATGTTTGAACATTTAGAAGTTAATTACACAAAAAAAGAGTTTACAAGATCATATTTGAATTGAAAACAATTGGACCAACATAGAGTTGGTAAACATTTGACAAATATGTAAAAACATTGGACAATGTAAAATGTAAAAATAATAAATCAATTTTCATACAACTTACTACTGGAAAGTAGTAATACGAGATGTATTATCCTTTTTATCCCCCTCCCCCCCGTAATATATCAAAAAAGTTAAAACATTTTTGAAACATTGGAAATCTTTATTAAAAGAGAAAGCTATAAAAGAAAAATGAAAAAATTTATCTTGACAAAATTTTCCAAAACTACCTCTGGCGGGAAAATATTATGAATCACATTTACTAATGATGGAATTAGACAATAGTCAGCCTAATAATGTAAGTTTGAATGATTTCTAGGTGGTTTTGACAATTTATAAATCCCACTTTTTTAGGTTCGCTTTTTACGCATATGAATCTGTATTAGTTTACGAATTTTAAATAGAAAAGTTTATTGATTTCACCTATGTGTTTTTCTTATCCTGGAAAAAACCGTTTCTATATAATTCTCCTTTCTTTGATTATTTTACGGGAGTAAAATTATATCCCCATATTCCTTGAAGGAACCGTCAGGACCCTTATAATACTTTCTGCACTTCAATGTTTCAGTATGCGTATCTCACTTTAATTCAGCAACAACCATAGTTTTCAGCAAGTGCGTCCTCCGATGATCAATAAATCCTACCATTCTACAGTATGAATTCTAATTTATTTTAATCAAAGGCAGTTTAGATTTATTGCTTAAATTTAATTAAAATTTGAACCATACGCATATTAATTAGTTGACCTAGTTTTTCGCATCTGCGCCTATAAGCGCTTTTTTGCATATCTGCTTTTTTCGGCCTATATGCTAAGGGCAAATTATTTCCTTTATTCATTAATCGATAATGATGCAGCTGACTTCTACTTTCTCTACCATTTCGTCATCTACTATTTTCGAGGTATGTTTATATTACTTTTAATATTTTTATGTAACTTTTGGTCACTTTGAGCCTTTATGTAAATTAATTTAATACGCAATTAAGCTAAAAAACGTTTTTAACAAACTAATTTTTGAGGTTTTTACATATTTATTTTCACTTAAAGTGGCTATTCACTTTTGATTTCTGCGTGTAGGTGAAAATAAATGAGCGAAGTTGAACACCTGGCTTTTTTTGGCTGGCTTTTATGGTTTAAAAAAATCTAAAGTCAAATTTTTCAGGACCCCATCCTCCTCGAAAATCTGCCTCTCCCCGTCTTGGATGGAATCTACAAAAAGGTTTGTTTTCTTTTAATTTAAATGTTTCAAATTTCAATTTCAGTTCAATTTCAAGACGAGAGCACGTTTCGAACAGTGTTCGCTCTTTACTCGGGACTACTGTGAGAACCGCAAATCCATCTGGCACCCATTTGAAGTAAACACCGCCATAATTAAGGTTAGTTTTAAAAAAATTCCATTTTTCAAATTAAAAAAAAATAAAATTCTCTTTTTAAAACGAATATTCAAAAACATTAATGTTCAATTTTAGGAAGGATGTGTGTTCGAGTACGGGTGGTTGGGAGATACCAAACTGTTTGAAATGGCAAACTGCCCGCCTTTGTGGCTGCAGGCAAAGGAGCTACTCGTCTTGGTAATTTTTTTCAGCCATTTTGAAACAGTAGAAGGATGTTGCAAAACACAGATATATTAGCCAAAATTATAATATCACTTTCAGGATCTGCTCACCGATGACCTCTGTCATTTCATCCTCCAGCGATTCAGAGCCGTAGAAGATTTATCAATTTACAAAATTAACAAGGTCCCACGACTGTTCTACAAACTGCAAAAGGTGAGAACTACGCTTCGAAAATTTTATTAAAACCGATTATTTTCAGAAATTCCAATTAAAGAAGCACAAAATTGATGTAGCCGAAGTTGAAGAAGGATGCCCGATAGATTTCAGCGAGATTGAAGAGGTATGAATTTTTGAGTCCATTTCTCTCTCTCTCTCTTTCTCTCTCTCACGTACACACACTCTCATTGGCTCACACACTCACCCACACAGACACACACACACTCTCTCTCTCTCTCTCTCTCTCTCTCTCTCTTTCTGTTTCTCATTTTCAATTGCTGAAAAGTCTTTCCTAAAAAGTTTTTTTTTCAGGTTGAATACATGAATGCCGGTTCTCTATCGCCGGAAACCATCTTCTCCATCAAAGCCAAAGAAGGATCTATCATTTGCGACTCTCTGATCACTGAGACCGACCTCCTTGCCCAAATCCAGGTATATAATTCTTCTGAAACTTTCAAACTCCAAATTTCAGGCGTGGATCCGTGGAGAACAGTGGATCACTCCCACATTTTCCTTCGCACTCTTGCAAAATTTCGACTTTTTCTATTTCATCACAGCGATGAACGAGAAGTTCACGGTGCTTAGGAAGAATGGCAATGACTACTCAACACAGTGGATGGTGAAAAGATCGGATGGCCAGTTTAAGGAACTGAAAGTGGAAATTGAGCCAATGGGCATCACTTTGACTCAACTGTAAATGTAGTTTTGGAATTGTTGTATTTTATGTTATTGTATGTAATTTGTGTGTTTTATGATAGAAATAAAGCTGATTTTTGTAAATTTTCTCTCTTTTTGAAAACTACCTTTACCGAGAAGAGATCAAATGGACACAATTTGACACCTTATAAAAAGAAGTTGAAACAGTTCATCAAATTGCGCGCAGCGCGAAGCGCTGCGCGGTGGTTTGGTTCCTCCACTGTCTTGTGCGGGGGCGGCCAAACTTCAAATCGGGCGAGCTCCATTGGAAATCAAAATTTTCCAATTCTGACCAAAGAATCATTTTCAGCAACCAAAAACAAACCGATTCCCACCCTAGAAATTAGCATAATGTTTTTGCTATGCTAATTTCCAGGATGCGGGTGGTGAGAAAAAACGCCGATGTCTCCCGTTCATCTCATATAATGTTGCTACGAGCGAACGGATAAACCTACCGAGCTCAAATTTGAACCACATACCGGAACCTGTTGCAGGTCGGTGGGCGTGGACTTTCAGCCAAATCCGTCCAGTAGTTTTGACACACCACTCCAAAAATAGGATAAAATGGTACATTTTGGCCCGCCGCAGCTTCAAATATACAATTATATGAACGAAAATCACCACGCTACGCCAACTATATCTACAGAACCGTTTTCCAACGTTTTACGTGTCATTTCCACTAAATTTCACTGCATATGACGCGCCGCTATACATAAGCGCGGCGGCCAACACTCCTCCTTTCGACTATATGGCGCAGAGGCAGCGAGTCCGACTGTCAATCTGGAGGTACGGAGATCGGTTCCTCAATGTTTTGGTTCTTTTGCTTTTTATATTTTTATACTTTTTATATAGTAAATGCAGTACTGTTTACAATTTTGTCACCCACCAGTCGGTAAACGCGCTTACGGCGCGTTACCACCTGGATGGGTTGGTCTCGCGCCCGAAGGTACTGTCACCCATTTCAGGAGAACATTAAATTCAACATTTATTAAACTCTCTCACTTCGAATCCTCTTAACTTCAAGTACTCTTCGGCCTTCGGCAACCATGGAATGAAATTGAATAAAAGAGAGCGGCCTTCGGCCGCCACAGGAACAAGGCAGCCTTCGGCCGCCAATGAAAGAAAGCGGCCTTCGGCCGCCACAGGAACAAGGCAGCCTTCGGCCGCCAATGAAAGAGAGCGGCCTTCGGCCGCCAATAAAAAAAGCGGTCTTCGGACGCCAATGAAAGAGAGGGGCCTCCATTCAATAAAATTTAAAAAAAAAACACATATTTAATTAAATGTAAGTATTCTTAGAATACTGATAAAAAGAGAACAATAAATGTGTGAAAAAGCGAATCGCAGAGAGAGTTGTGGTTTGGATTGTAGGAATTGATAAAAAGAGAACAATATTGTTTCGTAATTGAATTGAAATTCATGAAAAGCGAAAAGAAATCGCTGTGAAAAATCTTAATTTTTAAACCTACAGCTATTCCGTAAGAAACAAAAAGATAACCAAACCACCTCAGCCTTTTCTGAAATCCGTTGATAAAAACACCGATAGGTTTCTATCTCCTCACTTACTCACTCACTCATGCTTACACACTCACTTACTCATGCTCACACACAAACACGTTAACTCACTCCCTTATTCACACACACACACACACACACACACACACACACACACACACACACACACACACACACACTTACTCGCCCCCGCCCACTTTCATTAATTTTATTTGCCTTTTGTTCTTCAACTTTTTCATCTCCTCTCTCTCTCTCTCTCTCTCTCTCTCTCTCTTTCTCTCTCTCTCTCTCTGTCCCTTTCCCTCTCCCTCTCCTTCTTTCTTGCTTACTCTACCTGCCTCTCTCTTTAGTTCTGATGTCTGATGTTTTTGAGAAAGGCTGAGGTGGTTTGGTTATCTTTTTGTTTCTTACGAAATAGCTGTAGGTTTAAAAATTAAGATTTTTCACAGCGATTTCTTTTCGCTTTTCATGAATTTCAATTCAATTACGAAACAATATTGTTCTCTTTTTATCAATTCCTACAATCCAAACCACAACTCTCTCTGCGATTCGCTTTTTCACACATTTTTATTTTTTGTTTTATAAAAATAAAAATACTCCATTTTTAAAAGTCATTAATCGGCTAAAACATTTTGCAAAAGTATACTTACCGTTAAACTTGCATTGTGCTTTGTTCCACAAAATAAAAAAAATATGTTACAATGGTATTAGTTTTATTTTGTTTTAATCTTGTCTTTGAAATATTTGGCCTATTTTAGAAACCTAAAATTTAAATTTTTGTTTTACATTTTAATTTACATTTAAAAACTATAATTAAAAAGTAGAAATGTGTATTTTTTCTAAAAATTTCTTTCCTCAAACTTTTCGCAAATGAAAAACATGCATGCAGGTCTTAAAATGACTAAGATAAAAATGAAAACTATCCAAATGTTTTAAAGCATTGGAGCTATTTTAAAACCCTAAAATTAAATTTTCAATTCTCACGTTCGCAAACGTGGTTTTCCCACTTTCAAAGGCGATATCTCCGTGCGATCCAAACAATTCCTTGATCTTTTGAAGGTCTGCGCGTTCAGAAGAAGGTCACTCTCGCGCATCCAATGAAACAATCCGCGATAAGCGTTTGGAACTGGCTAAGTGATAGTATCACTACGGTCGATTTGCAGCCAAATCTAAAACACCGAAACGATTATTAAATCTTTTTTTAAAATACATCTCACTGTAACATCATGATTCTTTCCAT
The DNA here is from genome assembly GCA_022343465.1 of Oscheius sp. G VE-2021. Classification (NCBI taxonomy): domain Eukaryota; kingdom Metazoa; phylum Nematoda; class Chromadorea; order Rhabditida; family Rhabditidae; genus Oscheius; species Oscheius sp. G VE-2021. The sequence goes on along the minus strand of JAJQXH010000086.1, from coordinate 849,452 downwards.
GAATGCACCTTTTTTTCTTTTTTTTTTTTTAGAAAAAAAAAACCCTCAGAAAACGCTGAATCGAAAAGCGCATTCTTTTCATTAAACTTGTTTTAGGTTTTTCAAATAACCAATTCCAATTTTTTAATCATAAAATTTTTTATGGAAGCCTAAAGCTTACAAGTGATGTTTTCTGTTTTTTTCAAAGTAATCCATTCGTATCCAATCCCACACAACTTCTTGCTGGACGAATATGCTTATTAGGCATGTACATATTAACGTTTGTGATTTTTCAGAATGCTTAAAACTTTTTCGAAACATTGAATTGAAAATCACTATTAGTCAGTCTTACTATAATTCAAACTTATTTACTTGAATTTTAAAATTATTAAATTATTAAAAGATCGATCTAAAAAAAAGTTTTTAGGTTTGTTTTAACCGCTTCTTTTTTCTATTTGCGATATACTTCATACAAATCATGACAGTTTCCAAAACAACATTTTTTGCGGTTGAAAACGCCCTGTTTCTTTTTGTAAATTTTAATGTTAAAACATAGAAGTATAAAATTTATGAATAAATGCGGTTGCTATTTTATGCCGTTTTTAAGCCGAACTGTGGTTTTAGCCACATTTACATGTTTCTAAATTTTGTACGACCTATACATTCTTGATCTAAACAAAAAAGACTGTTCTGATCATGATACTTTGGCAAATCGGGCTGCAATTATATGTAACAAGAAACTTCTAGCCCCCGGAAACATCGAAAACAAGCGGAGTAATTAATCACTAAATGACCCCCATTTGCCTGTCTGCCCGCTGGCTTTAGTAACTAGCAACTAGACGTTTTGCTTCTTTTTAGAACCGTTTACAACATACATACTCTTTTATTAATACAGTTATTTTCGAATTTCATCAATGTTTCAGATTTTATTTATAGTATTAGCCAAAGCTGGTTTCTTCGAAAATGGGCTTAAAAGCTAATTCGCGAAAAATTATGCTGTTGTAATTAAGAATTCAAATAAAACATCAGAATAATTTCACCCATTTCTAAAACTCGGTTCTGAGAAATATCAAAAACACACACGTTTTGAGAACCGTGTTGCAACTAAAATACTAATTTCCTAGTGAAAAATCTTAATTTTAATTTTGCTTATTAATAAAAAAAACTACTTCTTTTTCACTAGTTTGCACAACTAGCTTTGCAAACATTTGACGACGTAGAAGGTCGGACAAGACAAAAGAAAATGTTTAACTTCAAATTTTGGAGAACTCTTTTGTATAGCTGTGCTTCATAAGAATATATGTAAAAATCAATTGAATTCTAAAATTGTTCAACATACATACATAGTTTCAATGTTGCTATAAAAAATCAGCAACTGAAAAACAATTGAATAAAGTGAAAATTACGCTCTTGTAATGCTTTTTTTCAAAAATGCTAAACATGGACAATGAGAGTAAATTAATTTAAATTTAACGGTTCAAAACGGGGTCAATTTAGCTTGTTAGAACTCAATTTAGCGCACTTTTTAGATTGTGAAGTTTTGGAATGTTTCAGATTAATTTGATTCCCTGAAGAAAATGCTGCAGTTAATATTTATTGTCAGGTCATCAAAAGCAAACTTTTGCAAACTCAACTGTAATAAAAACTATTTTTTTAAATAAATAAAAAAGTCAGACACATTGGTCGTAAAACATTGGTCGTATCACAGAAGGCATACTCAATTGAGGATACATGCAATTTCAACCAGCGGCCATATTGAAAACGGGGGTCAATTGGTTATTTACGACTTTTATGTGTTTTTTTGGATACTTTTACTTTTTTGTTGCATAAAAATGACTTTTTATAAATTCAGACTCGAACATTGTTCTTCGATGTTTTACCAATGATTTAAAGAAATACCAAAAAATTCAACTTCAATGTGAACACTTTCGAAAATCGTTATAAAAAATCACTTGTTTTCTAAAACATTTAAAATGCCTATTAATAAATCTGCTTCAAATGTTTCTCCATAAAGATGCACTCTAAAGTAATCGATTTATTTAATTAACTTCTATTTAAAGGGACAGGCACTAAAATAAAGTTTATTTCATTAAATTATTCAAAAAATTACATTTCTAAAAATATATCTCATTATAGGCTAAAAATGCCTAGTTTTCCTTATAATTATATTTAAACTGCTAAAAAATGCCTGTCTATCTAACCGAAATGACGTCTATCTACGGACCGACTTTTTTACGGACTGCCTGTCTGATGTTTAGCAGACTCTGCGTCCCTGATGCAACTACTTCGCAGCCGGCTTTTTTCATTTTCATTTTATTTTCTTTCTGTTTTAAATCAAATTGTACATGTTTTTCTTCTATTATACTATTTTAAAATACTAATAATTTATATTCCTTGTTTTTCAGCCCATCATAGCGGCCAAAAGAGGAGGAATGGAAGGAGAACGAAGCGACTGCGGGCGGAGGCGGCGAATTCCAGCTAGGTTTGTTTTTCACTCTCTCATTTTTTTCTTTCTTTCAGGCTTATATCCCCCACCCTTTTCATGTGATACTTTTCAGGCAAAAATATCTAAATTTCAATAGAGTTTAAGCCCAAAAACGTTCAATATGCCCCTTTCCCCTGTGATGTAACCCTCCCGGCCGTTTGCCACAATTTTAAATCAAAATTTGGGGGATTTCTTTCTACCAATGCATTAAATAACACACAAAAATCAACGGTGACATTCATTGAATGAAATTCAAATAGATAGAAGCTGTTCGCCGCTGTCCGGATCAAAATAATCGTACATATCAGCGTCCTGACCTAGTTCTCGCAGCATCTGACGTAACTTTCGCTTTTTAATGAAGATCATCTTTCGAGGAGGAGCAACAGTGCTCAGAGTACGTCGACGAAGAGGCTTATCGTCCTTTTCGATGTCGGTGTCACTGCCGCTGTCGTTTGCATCACAAGCCAAGTCCTCCTTTTTTCCCATCCCTTGAGCCTTAGCGTCTTCTGTTTCCTCTTCCGTAGTGCTATCAACGTCACTGATATCTCCCTTTTCGCTTTTGTTAGAGGAAAGTTGCAAATCGCTGTGATGGAGCGCTAGTCCTGCCACCCGGTTGACAACTGCTGCGGTTTTGTGCTGCTTGTACAATTCCTTGACTTTGACGACAATTTCCCTTTTGAACGCGCATGTCTTTCCATTCTTCGTAAATGACTTTTACTTTGGCGACGTTTCCGATGTGAAACTACTGGTTGGACGCGGATAAGCGGCAAAATCAACTGTTCTACGGTTACAAATGCGGTGTAAATGCCATCTTCAGCAGGGAAAGCGGCAGTTATCGAGGAACGCATGTCGGCCGCTCCACTTTCACAGATTGACCAAAATTGCTTCCATGGACAAGCACAGTGTACTTACATGTCGCCGCATAGCGAAATTCCCTAAAAAATATAAAAATTCCCTAAGCTTTAAAAAAATCATCGCCGTCCGTAGTAACTTGTTCTTTTTCAGGATCTGCGCCGTCTGAACCGCCGTCGCCACCACCTGCAGGGATCCACCAGTAGATTTTTTTTATTTTTCTTGTTTTTGTTAGTTTATATTGTTTTTTTTTGTATTTTAATGTTTATTGTTTTGTATAGTTTGTTTATAAATGTATTTTAGTAGAAAATTGGACCTATTCCTTTTTTGAGACCGAAGGACGGTTTCTTCGACAATGAGGGACGGATGGACAGCGCAGGCAAAAAGCTATTTTCCTAGAATTTAAGCATAATTCTCATGCTTATTCTTAAAATAAATTCGTTTATACAATAAATTGAACATAAATTATAGGTAAAGATAAACAAAATGATTGAAAAACATTAAAATCTGTTTTAAAAGTGTATTTATTGAAAATGCGTGTGTCCGGAATTGGCCGGGAGCCAATCTCTGCCGCCGCACGCGCATTGCGGCATTTACCCGTATTGCATCGGCGGCGGTGCCGAACGACCCCGCGACCGCATCCGTAGTCGAACAGCTTTGGGCTAAAATGCCTCTAGGGAAGCGCCTGACTGTCCCTTTAAAGAATTTACCAACAAAAACATGTGGGTAATAAATAACCGACCGCTTGTTGAAGTTGCGGTTGCCCTATTTCGATTGGTTTTCGAGCAGTTAACTTTAAAAAAATTTACTTATTATTATATTTGTAATTTTTCAAATTTGTGAGAATAATTAACAACAAATGTTATATTACGTAATGCTCAAATTTAACAAATATTTGATGCGAATTCAGGGCAAGAAGAAATTATTTGAAAGCATTCTTTGCAAAATCAAGGACAATATGAAGCAGCGAAAACATTCAAAATATTGAAAACGAGCTAAGTGGAATTGTTAATCTTCGCCCAAAATTCGAACTGATGGATAACTGTTTTTCAACTCGATGATTAGGATTAATGTTAAAACAGAGCAGAGGTCGATTTTTCTTTGTGGTTGTTGATGAGTGTGCTATAAAAAATTTCCTTATTAATTTTACTTCGGTGTTTAATTTAGATTTTTTAATTGAAATATGAAACACTAACTTAAAAAATACATGCGGAATAAATCATATAAGTTCGAAGGTATATTTATTGGAAAGTGATCACAAAAAGAATCGAGCGTACCTTTATTCTTTCCTTTTAGCATCCTGTTAAAACATTAAAAACAAAAATCACACATTCAGCAAATTCTTAATCAAAAATTAATTCATCATTTAAAATTCCAAAAAATTGCTTTGCACAAAACTGTATCTTCATTCTACATTCTGTAAAAAAGGAATTCTTCTCTTTAACAAAGAAGTATTCAAAAATAAATACAAAAGCATTCTCGCACCCAGTTAGCACGGTAAGCGCGGGAATTTTTTTTCATCTTTTTTTTTGGAAATAAGTTTGCCTACTTAAACATTTAATTACATGCGGAATAAATTATCTAATCATAACAACTAGTTTATACTGACTAAAGTAACTTTTCTGCACCTCGTTAATTTTTTGAAACTCCTTGCTAAGAAGTTCTCATGGTTAGCCCAATCATTGTATTTATCTTTAATCTTATTTAAAAATTAGGTTCATGCTTTTGCTGGCTTCATCAATCAGTGAAAAATGGAGAAAAACAAACAACCTACAATCACCTATTGTTGGTAAAATAATACATCTGAATTATTGAAAACCCAGAAAAAAAAATTGAAAAACGTGTTTAGCAAAATCAAAATGTGCATGTTAGTATTTCCAATTTATGTACATTTTAATAAGTTTTTTTGTGTGTCGAGAGAATGTTTCAGATAAAATTTAAATTGTGGGCCGAGGTCGACTTTTACTTAGTCGGACATTAGAACCTTTACACTCTTACGACTGAAACACTTTCTGAAATTCCCTTCAAACTTCAATTATCAAACCTCCATATTTAGAAGGGGATTCTTACAACAAAGGTGCCCTCATAAACTTTGAAAACAATTAGAATACCGAATATCTGAATGACCCTTGTTTGCATCTTGGATGCTAATGAAATTATTTGTGTTTTACTTTGTTGTTTTAGAAACATCTTCAACATTTCTAAATTAATGAAAAATGAAGTTTTTTTCTGCACTCGAGGATTATAAACAACTAATAAATTATTATTGTTGGAGGAATAAAAAAAATATATAACAGTGAAACCCAAAAAAAATTAAAAAATGTGTTTAGCGGAATCAAAACAAGCATGTTTTTTTTACTTCAATGTGTTCAGTAAATTTTCTTTTTTTGTGTTTGTCAAGTAAATGTTTCGGATCAAGGGTTTGAGGGCGACTTTTAATTAGTCGAGCTTTTCTTTGCATTCATATGTTATATTCTTTATTCATGTTTTTTAATGTTTACTACAGTTTCTGAAATTGACAGATAGCATCAGAAGCGTTTATGTTTTTTTTCTTCCTTAAAATTGCCATTTTTATATATGCTTAGAATAAAATTTAAGCATGGGAACACCCGAAGTAGCGCAAGAAGGTGACTCGAAATACCGACCGCGCCACCCGTTCGAATAATGAAAATCTGAAACATGCAAATAACTGAAAATTGTGGAAAACTCTTTTTTCATCGTATTAAATTAAACGTGAAAATAATTCTCAGATTAGGCTGAAATTTAGTGTATGAGCATTCTAGGGCACACATATGACAAAAATATCACAAAAAATTTACTACCTATTTTTGCGTCAGGGTTACGGTACTGTAAAAACTGCTAAAAATTTAGTGAAACCAACGTATGAAAATGGCCGCAACTTTAACGCAAATAAATTCTGTAAACAACATCTGCTTCCATTGCAAAGCTCGGAAAAAATAAACCCAAAAATATATTTCCAAAATAAGGAATGACTTCAAATCAAAGTTTCTGCTTAAATGTATACCTCGTGCAGATGATGAACTTCACTCTCTGGTATTGTGCTCTGTTTTATCTTATTTTTAATTTTGGAAATAACGTATGTATTTTTTCAGATGCAACTATCAATTCAAGGACTTCGAGGAATTGCTATAATTTCGGTTTTACTATTTCACATTTGGCCGAACGTTTTTCCAAATGGGTTTATCGGAGTTGATATGTAAGTTGTTTTAGTTAAATCATTATAAAATAATGGGACAAGAAATAGAATTTTGTAAACAGCAGACAAATGAGGCGTAAGAATGTGTGACTGAAAATTTCTATTTTCCTATGTGGTTTTTACGTAAAATGGGCGAAAAGCGAAAATTTATTGCTCTTTTCAGATTCTTCGTCATTTCCGGCTACTTAATGGCACTGATTTATTCCAAATATCAAGTCATTTCTTCACAAAATATTACCAATTTCTACTACAGCAGGTAATTAATTTGTATTAATAAATTTTAATCACTTGCATTTTCAGGATTAAACGCATTTTTCCACTGTATTTATTATTAATTTTTATTACTTGTATTATGAGCCAGTTTCTTTTGAAACAGGCTTGGATTCCTCTAAATAATCGACATTTTCTGTATTCTATTCTGTTTTTAAAGAACTTTGAGACAATTTGGGACAACGGAGATTATTTTGCGGCGGTTAGTTTTTAAAAAATTTCCTAAAATATGAAATTTCTATAAACTGAAAAGTTTTCATTCAGCTTATCGAAAAGTGATGTGACGCTAAAAAGTGCTAAAACTTTATTCTGGTAAATTACCATTTTCTTGATCCTATCCAAAATTTAATTGTTCCTCAAAGTTCAAATATCTTATTGATGTGAAACAGAGAAACATTGTTAATGACAACATTTTGCGTAAAATTCGACTTCGATCTTGTTTATTCGATTTTTACTGTTGATTATAAATTATTTATAACAATAATAAATAATTAATGTTAAGAAATAATCTTTAGTCAGGTAATTAATTTATTAAGCTATCTTATTTGGAACAAATACCAAACTACAAATTTCGTTGGTGATGACAATTTTATAACTTTAAAAAAAAACTTAAAATGTAGAACCAACGACGAAATATGTTTTTATTAACAAAAGGTTATTAAAACAATTGCAAAAAGAAAACAAAACAAATAATTTTTTTTGGTTTATTTCATTTTTAAAAATTCCAAAATGTTTATTTTTACTGAAATGTTTCACCTTTTTATGATGTGACTGTAGTGAGTGTTAACCTAGACAAAAATATTAATGAAATGTTTGAAACATCTAAAATATGAATTGTTTACAATATTTTAACAAACAAAAAAACTGTTAAACTTTCTTATTTGAAAAAAATGTTTTCCAGAATTTAAAAAAAAACCTAGTTTAGTTCAAATCCTCAGCTCCTGCAAAAGACCTCTATCTCCACACTTGGTCTTTGGCTGTAGAAATGCAGTTCTACCTTCTTGTCCCTGTCATATCTTCCGTGGCATCAAAAATACGACAAAGAAGACATCGATTGGGATACTTTTCTATTCTGGGACTACTTTCCTATTACGTATTTGTCGCAAGCGATCCTACCGTATCCTTTAATTCCATGCCAGCTAGAATATGGCAGTTTGTCTGCGGAATGATAGCTTTCACTGTGAAAGACAAACAAGAAAAGATTGGCAAGCATAAAGGTGGGTTTTTGATTTTTTTTATCAATTTTAATAATGTTATAAATCATTCAAAAACACTAAATTCACATTTTAATAATAACAAAAATGTATAATGCATTTTTGTTTTCTTCCAATTCACAAGTAAAATAAATAAAAATATATTTTTGAATATATATTTCGCTTTTTTTAATGGGAGATATTTTTTATGACAAAACATTTAAAAAACACTATTTAACACACCTCGACGTTTCAGTTAGCATGGAAAATTCTGAAAAGTTTTTGAATTCAATTTGTAGTTGTCAGTTTCACAAAAACGTTATTGTTTTGAACAAACATATTTTTTTCAGGATCCAATGATTCAAAACTTCGCTACCTTCTCTCTACAATTTCAATCTGCTGTATTCTGACTGCATTTTCCCCATTAATAATTTCTCCTGTATTATTTCGTCTACTTTTAACCATTATATCCACCTTTGTGTTGGTGATCGAAGGGAACATTAAAAGAAAGGTATGCGAATTGATAGTTACAAAATTCTAAATACCAAAACTGTTTCGTTTGGGTTTTAAATGTTACATAAAATTATTTTTATGCCAATTTGACCGGCTTGAGCCCGATAAACACCGAGCACACTAGGAGTAAAAACAAATCAAATGAACTTTTAAAAAACAGTGAGTAAGTGAGATTTTTTTAGACAACTTGAGCATTAAATTTTTTTTAAAGTTTTTGTTTTGTTGAATTCAGCTAAATGTTTTATTCAAGAAATATATGAGTCAATTTTTCTAAAAATGCACTTTTTTCATTTACATATTTGTATCAGCAAATAGCCCATATGTGTATTTGAAAAAATTTACATATCATGCGTTTTGTTTTTCACTGTCAATTATACTTTTGCCGAGTTATTCCACTGTTGAAACATTGCTTTTACAGTTGTAAAAATTCAAAGAGCAAGGTTGAAACAGTGGAATAATGTAGCAACATCACTCGTCACTATTCATCTTATTTGTCTTTTCACCATTATTTCAAACTTTCATCGAAAATTCGTTAACTGACAAAAATAAGACTGGTAATAAAAAAGTGTTCCAAATATTTTTTCCTTGCAGATTCTCGAAAATGAAATTCTGGTCTATATTGGTGACGCTTCTTACGTCATTTACCTGCTTCATTGGCCTGTTACAGTACTCTTCAAGGAAAATAATCTCAATCTATTCGTGCTTTTAGGTAGTTTTAAAAAGTTAAAAAAAACATTTTAAATGTTTAGGAGTTATTCTCATCACCAGTGTTTTGGTTCATGAATTCTTCGAGAAGAAATATCGCAAATTTACCGGAAAAGCTGTTTTTGTCCTTTTAGTTTCACTGTTGTTATTGAATTTAATTAGTTATGGTTCATTTACATCCTGCCCAGCTGTTCAAAATTGGATGGAGACACTTAGAATGAAAGAAAGTGAGTGGATTTTAACAAATTTAAAGAATTCGGAACTTTTGAAATATTAACTAACCTTTAAATTAGGAACTTTAAATAAAGAAAAAATATTAACTTTAAAAAATTAAATTAAATTAAAATCATTAGTGATATGTTTCATTTAACAAAGCTTTTTGTGAAAGCAATCACGTTTGATATGTCTTCCTATCGCCATTTACATATAATTAATACATTATTTGACTTTAAAAAATATTTTAGCGCAACTTGCAAACTTTTCGAATTGTAATTTCGCCAAATTCATTCAATTTTACAAAATTTTACAAAACTCAAAATCACACATTTTGAAACAGTCATGTAAAAAACGCTCTTCTCTGTCTTTGAAATATTGTTTTCAAAAGTGAAAAAAAGATAAACACAAAATAACTGCAGAAAATTTCTAGAAAAGGATAATTTCAAAATGATAATTTCAATACTTCACAGATAAATGTGTTTTTACAGGTCTCATAACAGGTTTTTAAAACATTTTTGATCCGAATTACTCAGTGTAAAACCCCATTTCTTGTTAATGTAAAAAGTGGTTGAAACATTGGAATTTTTTCAAACTTTAATTAATGTAACTTGAACAGGTTTAGACAATTTAATTGTGACAATTTTCAGTGGATGACCTCCGAAAATCCGCAATTGAGAAAAACCTTGAAATGGCCTCTGTGCAAATTCAGGACTCAGTTAAATGCAATTACAATCGAACTGCTGAATTTTCGTCTTTCCAGCCTCCTTGGGGAGTTTGTGATTATCCCGTAAGATAAACTTTTTTATTGTTATAAAAAGATTTTTTAGAAAGGTCACGGTTCTCTGAAAATTTTAGTTGTTGGAAATAGTTACGCCATGAATCAAGCGAATATCATTCAGGAGGAGTTTCGAGGGAATTACAAGCAATTTCGGCTGATTTCAAATTTATGTGGGTTTAAAACTAACAACATTTTTCAAATGCAGTTAATTTTAAATTTAATTTCAAAGTAAAAAAAACTTTTTAAAATTTTATTTGGTAAATTTGAAAATAATTTGAATGTTATAGCTAAACCATATAAGAACTATTTTTTGTTGTTTGTATTTCTCCATCCTGAAGTTTCTTTAAATTATCCAATGTTTTATGTCTTTGCAAAAATCTGTAAGCTTCAAAATTCTTTAATTCTGAATGTTCATTCCAACATTTTTAAAGAAATGAAGGTTTTCTCAGGGCTTCAAATACTCTACGATGAATGGGCCAAGTCTTCTGGAAAGTACTACGGACAGCAGGAAAAAGTACTAAAGATGATTGAAGATTTTCAACCGGATGTGATTTTCCTTACGACAAAGTAGGTCATTCAATTTATTTTCAACTAATTTTTATAAATTATTATTTTTTTTTTGTTTTTATGTTTCCAAATATAGTTATTGTCGTTGACTTTTTCGCCTGTCAATCATTTTGGAATAAATGGAAAATTCAAGTTTTGATTAAACCAAAAATCAGAAGCAACCGAGTAAAACAGACAGTACTATCAACGGCTGTTGTACAAACAACACATAAAAACTTATCTAAACATTGGGATCAGATTGAAAAAGTATTTTAGATTTTCAATTTTCAATTTGAAACAATTTTTTTAAAGAAATATCAAATTTTGAAGAATATTTTTTAACACTTTTTCACACTTTCATATTTTTTTAAAGCGGTCATTTTTTATTATCCTAAAAGAAACCGTTAAATTCGAAAAGATTGTATTGAATTTGGTAAAACATGGTCATTCATTGGTTAAACTTTGATTAGTTAAATCCAGTTTGGAACCTAAAAATTATCAACATGTTTCTGAATGTTTCATAATTGACAATGCTGCTTTCTTGTTTATAATCTTTGTTAGTTTCGTATTCTAGTCTAATCAAACTACGCAGTTTTGATAAACAAAGTTAAAAAATTATCTAACTTTGTTTCGAAATGCTGAATGTTTCAGGTTTCAAGAAAAACAAAAACGCCCCTTAAATCCCGACAACGACAAACTTCTCTCAGAATACAATCGAGTGATCAAACGAATTGAAAAATCCACTAATCTTAAAATTTTAATTCAAGGTATTCCTTATTTTTAAACCTTTTAATTATTTAATTAATTTAGCGCCCCACCCAGCCTACCCCTGGATGCACCTGAATAACCTAATTGAGGCAATTTCGAATAACGAAGATTTGGAAAAGTTTCATTTGGAAAGAAGGGTGAGTAAATGTTTCAGAAGAGTATTCAAAAAATCACAAAAGCCAAGAGAATACTCAAAATTTAGTTTTACTTATCTTATTAAAATTTATCTTTGAAAAGTTTATTTCAGAAAACCGATCAAGAAATCCACAACGGTTTGGATCGATTGAAAGCCATGAATTATTCAAAATGCGAGGTAAACAAATTAAAAATTCACTCTAAAATTCAATTTTCAGATCTACGAAATCAGCTCAAGTTTTCTGGAAGACGATAAATATCTCGGTTTCGATCCAGAAACATTGGAATCATTTATAGACAATGATGTACATTTCACAAGCAGCGGGTTGGAGAGGATTCGTGTTAAAATCAGACAAGTGATACAAAACATTCAATAAAATATGTGTTTATTTTAATGTTTTACAACTGCTAAATTATAATTTTTGTAAACATTCTGCGGTTGCCCAGTGAGATACAATCACAAGTCGCCCTCATAGTTTGATTTCATGCACTTCTAACATAAAAAAACGCGCTTTTATTATTAAAAAAACTGTTTTTTTTCTGCGCTTTTAAATAATATTTTTATAGTTCTTGTCTTTAAAATTAACTTATCAATATAAAAAATATATTTAACATATTTGACTCCTTAAAGCATATTTTAGGAGGAATTAAAGTTTTAGTTGCCACGTGGTTCTAAGTAAACAATAAGTAAGCAATTCCTCTTTTTCAATGTCAGCGTTTAAAATAAACAAGTACGCCAAGAGTATACTGTAACCAGTTGTAACTCTGTCACTTAAGGAAAGCTCGTTAGGCGGCGACTATACTACAAGCTTGGGCAATACTGACATATTTCGGGAGATCACAGGAATTAAGCAAATAAACAATGACTTTAAAGGAAATTGCAATATGGTATTGCAATTTATATCACGATTCTATGTAGTCTATGATCCAAGATTCAGGTAGGCGCTCAAGGAGAAGTCGGTGGAAATGTTTAGCGGATCATCGGAGGTATCTGCGTCTTGGGGCTGAAATGAGGAGAGTTAGAGAGAGAGAGAGAGAGAGAGAGAGAGAGAGAGAGAGAGAGGGAAGAGAGAGAGAGAGAGAGAGAGAGGGAGAGAGAGGGAGAGAGAAAGAAAAAGAGAAAGAGCGGGGGAAGGGAGAATTCAGGAGAGCGAAAGAAAAAAAGAGTGTAAGAGAGAAAGAGGAGAATTAGAAGGGAAAGAATGAGAGAAAGCGTGAGAGAGAGAGAGAGAGAGAGAGAGAGAGAGAGAGAGAGAGAGAGAGAGAGAAAGAACAACAGAAAGAAAGATAAAGAGACTGACCAAACCCTCCTCGAGTACAGAGTTTTCCGGAAAGTCCACTTTGGCCATTTCGTCGATGATAGTGGCAAAGCTCTCCGAATCGTAGTTTGCAGGATCGATGTACTGGGGCTGCCTCATAGACTCCATCACCTGCTCCATGACCTAAATTTGGCTGTTTAGAGAAATGGGAAAAAGTTACCAAGCCATTTTCCTGATTGCCAACTGGAAGCCTATTCTCATCCACCACCTCCTCTCTGTTTTTGTAGGGATTGGGAACTGCCATGGCCTGGGAGCCAAGATGGAAATTGGCATGAGCTTCAGGCGGGACTTGATCCTAAAAGAAATCAGGTTATTGCGTCTAGTTCGCCCTGCGTTTACGCCTGTCAATTGGCTGTTTTGTCAATTTTACGGCATCAAACTCACCCTGCTTGATGCTTGGAACTTGGGTTGCTGGAGTAACTGGGCGGCTTGGCGTTTTATCAGTCTGTGAGGTGGTTCATGAGACTGGCGGGGAATTGGAATGATGCGGGGCTAAATGGTGAGGTTAGAGAGAAACAGAGGGAAGAGAGAGAGAGAGAGGGGAGAGAGAAAGAGAGAGATAGAGAGAGAGAGAGAGAGAGAGAGAGAGAAAGAAAGAAAGAAAAAGAGAGAGAGAGATAGATAGATAGAGAGAGAGAGAGTGAGTGAGAGAGAAAGAGAGATAGATAGAGAGAGAGAGAGCGAGAGAGTGAATGTGAGAAAGAGAGAGAGAGAGAGAGAGAGAGAGCGAGAGAGTGAGTGTGAGAGAGAGAAAGAGAGATAGATAGATAGAGAGAGAGCGAGAGAGTGAATGTGAGAAAGAGAGAGAGAGCGAGAGAGTGAGAGAGAGAGAGAGAGAAAAACTAACCAGGCAAAGAGAAAAAACTAACCTGTGCCAAGCCTCGCTGCCTCTGATCCATAGGGGCTCCAAGAAGTCTATCATGATGTCCACGATTCATATCTTGGAAGGAAGGTTGGTTCATTTGCTGAAGCATTGGGGTCATCGATGGAGCGGTCTAAAACACATTAAGAGAAAGATGCTGATGGTTTGAATATACCATCGAGCTTGGAATAAGATTAAACCTTCATGCGAATCTAACTGAAAAGACGTGATTGCGTCCTAGTCAGCTGACATTTTCTGCGCGACGCGATTTAAAAAAAAAACGTTAAAATTGTTTTTCTCGGTGTTTTTAAAAGCAAATTGTGTGGTTCTTGTTTTAGAAACTTACTTGTTAATATAGAAAATATTTAAAGTTTATTTCACGTTAAGCGCTTTTCTTTAAGTATTTAATAGGAGGCAGTGAAGGGTTTTAAAGAAAAACCCTATTTGGTCTTAATAAACCATAATTTCAAGTCGAATACCTGTTTCAAACAATATAAATAAGATGATAAAGGTAAGGAAATTTCTAATTTCCGTATTGGCTTTTGAAATAAGCTGCAATTGTATTTCGCTATTCACAATTCCCCCTAAGTTTACTGTAACCGGTTGTTCGCTCTGTCACTTAAGGCAAGCCCGTTGACGAGTATACGGGGGTCAGGGACGCAGAGGCACTAGTGCAAACCTAACAAGAAATTGAGACACAGAGCAATTAAGGGAATAAGAGAGTATAAAATGATGCCAGACGGTTAGGTATTAATGATCTTTAGAGAGAAATCTTCACCACCGGTTTCGAATAGTTATGTTCAAGGAGCGGATTTACAGCAGCTCCTCCTCTGGGCATTGATTGCAGATTCCTGAGTTGAGCATTATCCTGAAAGTATGGATATGATAATGATAATGTTTTTTTTTGTTTTCTCTGCGCCCTCTCCATTTTATACACTCTCTCGCCTCACTGTCTGCGCCCTCTGCGCGTGATACACTTTCTTCTCTTTTCCCGCCTTTTCCCTTCTCCACTGGCCTTTGTTCTCACCTCACGAGTCGGAATTTCACATAACTCTCTCTTCGCAGTTTCCACGTCAGCGTTCATCTCCGTGTACCGCACCCAATTCTGATCTATCGCCTAAAAAGAGATTTTAAAAAATGAGATAAATTAGAGGAAGACACTCACGTATCGTTGTTGAGCCCTCTGGATGGGAGTCATTTCGGCGGGGGCTTTCATGGCAGCCGTGAGCGCCTGGTCGTGAGACGAGGGAGCCGGAAACGAAAAGATTCATTGTTGAGAGAGAGAGAGAGAGAGAGAGAGAGAGAGAGAGAGAGAGGGAGAGGGAGAGAGAGAGAGAGAGAGAGAGAGAGAGAGAGAGAGAGAGAGAGAGAGAGGTAGAAATAAGATGACTTAAATTGATAAAGAAACCAACCGCTTGAAGGATTCTGGAAAGGGTACCTTGTGTACTCCTAGCTTGTGCAAAAGTCATTTTTTGAAATGACTCTTGGCTCATTTGCTGATGTTTATCGAGGGAGTGACCTGAAACGTATGTTAGAAACACAGAAGCGAAAGAAGGTCAGAGACGCAGAGGAATAAACTAGCCAATAAAAATCTAACGAAGATTGAAGACACAGAACAAGTGAGAGAGTGAGAGAGTACAGATTGATGCCAGACGGTTAGGTATTTTAATCTTGAACAAGAAGAAGGACCTCGTAAAATTGATTTTTCAAAGCCTCTTTACAAATGGCTTTTCTGAAACATCCCTTTTATATGATTTGAACTGCAAAAGGTTTAAAATCCGGTTTACGCGTTTGCCGCACGTAGATATGGTTAGAGTGAGCAAGAGAGAGTGGGAAATAGAGAGACGCAGAGTTGGCGGCAATTCAAATGATCATTTCATCAAAATTTCATGCGCTCCAAAATCTGTTCATTTTGATCCAAAATGGGTAAATCAGGTAATTTTCAGAAACCTGGAAATGAGATCAAGGCTTTTATAACAAAATGACAATTTTTTAAATTATTTTTTCTTTCTAATGGTTATTAGATAAGCAGAGACAAAGACAAGACGGTAACGGCGGCGAGCGAAGCTCAAACAATATAAACGAAACATTTGGCAAGTTTCAGACAAAATCCGAAAAAAAGCTGAAACAGTATGTTAACTTTGGAATAGATTTGGCAGAAAAGCAGAGGTGCTTTGAAACCCAGAAGACACAAAAATCAATAAACATGCTGTTAAAATGCAAGCGATTTTTAGCTTAATCTATAGTTGATCGATAAGAAAAAAGCCGATTTAATTGTTTTATCGTCGAGTTAACAAAATCTAGTTTCTTCACCCATCCGGAAAATGGGCGGACTATAAAATGCTAAATCTATAAAATAATGAAAGAATAAATGAATTTTCGGTTTTTATTGAGAGAAAAGCTAAAACTAAAAATTTCAGTTTTTAAACGAAAACAAACCCCTTTTTTGCAAAACAGGGTTTGTGTTTCATTAGCTATTTATAAACGCAAGTAAAAGGTAGATAAGTAATTTTTCCTTGGTATCGAAGTTTTGGTGAAATAAAACATTTCAACTTAAAAAAAGCCTTTCTCAAAACCTAGAAATGGTTTGAGCCGACTCAATGCGTTCGGCCTCTCAACAAAAGCAATAAAATAATTCAATTTCAAAAAAGTCCATGAAAGTTAGACAAAATGAATTTTTCCCGGGTCGGGCTTTCTGTGAAACAAAAAATTCCCAGAAAGCCCCTGCCCGACCCATGAGAATCCCGACAAGATAAAGCTCAAATTGCTTGAACTTAAAGCTACGAAATTTTAATTAAAACATAGTTTTCACGATACTTTTATATGTTCACGTAGAAATGGTTTTTTAAAATTAAAATTGTTTATTGAAAAAACTTTATTCCCTTGCTTTGTTTCTGTTTAATGTTTCTTAACTTGTAGGTTACAAGTTGTAACCATAGACTTCGCACAGTGACCCATGTTTTCAAATTGTTACCACAGAAGGTGGTCGAGCGACCGATCGAAGGGTGATCAATCACTCTGCGCGTGTTTCAACACACCCATTCCGGAAAATGGGCGGAAGTGATGCTAAATTGAGATGATGCCACAATGGGAGACGATTACTGTGAACATTTAGTGAAAATGTTCACAGTAAAATAAATTTAACTTTTTAATAAGAAAATATGTTTTTTAATTTAAAAATGTGATATGTGTTTCAATAACGAATTATAAAAGCAAGAAAAAGGTAGAAGGGCAATTTTAGCTTGATAGTGTGTCCAAATTCTAACTGTAAAGAAATAAAATTGGTTTCTCATTTACTCAACTTGAAAAAAAAATCGTTTTTTTAATTCCAGGGTTCTCAAATCACAGGCAAGTTTGGGCCTGACTGGGCCGTTTATTGTGCCGAAAGGTCGGACCCAACGGGCCCGTTTATAAAACTATTAAATATATTTAAATTTAATACACTTACTGTTTGACTACAAAGATAAAGTTGCATAAAAAGATTTGCTTAGGGGGTCGAACCTTGGTCACTTGGTTGGTAAATTATGGGACCAATATGGGTGGTCCTAAAATACTTATTCGTATTTAGTATACGATTAGAAGGTTAAAAAAAGTAAAAATGGCAAGAATTTGTTTAGGCTATCCTAATTCTAATTTTCTTTTTAAAAATCATTTGATTGTTTTATCGTCCTAATTTGACGCCTTAATTTTAAGTGTTCCAATATAAGTAGTATGTTTGCACATGCTTTATTCGCAGTTTCAATTCCCTCCTTGTTCCGTTTGATCGAAAACGCCTACGTGACCTTTGAAAAAGACACTCTGTTCCATTTCGATCATTTTTACTTCTATCAATAGAGCTCATGTGGAAAGTGCACATTCCCGCGTGATTCTCGATGAACAGAAGTTTGCTCAATTGGATATTTGATCTCTTGTGGCTACAGTCTGTTTTTGGGGAATTCAGTACAGATAATTTGTTAAATATATTGTTTGGGAAAACTTGATAGATGCACTTACATTTTAGTTTTTTTTAAAGGTAAAATAAGAAAAAAAATCATCGCGATGTTTCAAATCAATTTTTCTATTTGCTAACCTTGTTGCACATGGTTCCCCTATGTTTTCGTCATTTTCTGGCATTTTAAATTTATAAAATTTTAAGATACATATTTCTTTTCAGTTGAAAATCAAGTGAAATTTTTTAGGAACAAAGATTATGTCGTTGAAATGTTTCACTTTGAATTGATATATGACCAACGTTTACTTTTCCATTGCGAAAGCACCCAATGTCCCAATTTTTTATACATTTAAATTTCAAGACAAACCTTTTTGCTAGGGACCGATTGTTTTTTGTTGTTGTTTTTTTTGCCCTTGAAATCAATAAACATGAATTTGAAAAAAAACAGAAGGTTAGTTGCAAAAGATTAAGAAATTTACTAGTCCTTACTTAAAGCGAACATTTATAAACATAACCACAGTTTCGGAGAAATTTTTGAAACTGTTTAAACAAAACTATTAAAAATTCAGTTGTGTTGATTTTTAAATTTTAGAATACATTAATTTTACAACTACAAGTAAAAAAAGATTTATTGTTGAAACATTAGAAAAAGATAATCCATGTTGATTAGTTCATGGTCTATTTTGATTAAATGTTTCAGTTCGAAAGAAAAATCCATTTTTTTACTTCGAAATTCAGGTATGAGTTTTACTTTCAAACCGAATATGTTGTGTAAAACAACATGTTGCATTTTTAAAGGACCTCGTAAAATTAATTTTTGAAACTCTCTTAACAATTATTTTATTGATTAGATATCGTTGCCACGATTCCGAAACATACCCCTTTTATATGATTTTGACTGCAAAAGGGGCGCGTTTACACGGCCGATTTACGCGTTTGCCGCACGTAAACATGGCTAGAGTGGGCGAGAGAGTGTGGGAAATGGGGAGACGCAGAGTTTTCGGCAATTCAAATGACAATTTCCCCAAAATTTCAAGCGCTCCTAAATCGATTCATTAAAGAGGGCAAAAGAGGTATTTGTCGAAATCCTGGGAATGAGATCTAGGCTTTTATCACAAAATCTGAAAAATTATTTTTACGCGGTACTTCCCCTTTAAGTGAATTTTTTTATTACACACACAGTCACACAGTTACACAGTCACACTGTGTGACATTCCCAATACCTGGCTTGTTTAGTTTTGGTTTCAAAACCTAACCTTCGCGCCCTCCGTGAGCAAAAATCCCTGTGTCTCTTCCGCCGTTCGCCAAATAACAATCACCCCCTCGTGATGACGTCACCATCATCACGAAAACAAAGAACAAGTTCGATTCCTTTCATTAGCGTCTGTGTATAGGAGATCAATGTCTGGAAATACATGGCGGGTGGGGGAAAAGCTCCGTTTAAAGCTCGGAAACGATAGGAGTTGAGGTTGGATATCGTATATAAATTGGCGGTGGAGCAGATTAGCGTCCAGGAGGCGTGTCTTGCTCCAAAGAAACGGAGGTCCTGCTCAAAGATCCAGAGAAATCGATGGAGGCGGAGTGGACCGCGGGCGGCCGAAGGGTGCCGCAAGGTGATGGCGTCATGGAGAGCAACGTGGGTACTGTAGATTGCGACATCAAGAGGTCGTAGACGTCACTGGAGAACTGGGGGTCGTTCAGGATAGCGATTGACATTTCTGAAATGAATCAATAAGTAATTAAAATTTAAAGAAAATTCAGAGAAATCAAAAACTGAGAAACAAATAAACAAAACGCTTGTGGTCCAAGCACCAACATTTTGGCAATCAATATTAATATAAGGGCAAATTGCAACATTTCACTAAGTTCGGGATATTGAAAAATGCAATTTTGATTTAAATGATAAATAGGATTGTTAAAAAATCAATTTTTAAACGGTTCTCAAAAAATGTTTTAAATGGTGTTTATTTGGCTGATGTGGTTTTGTATGTTAAACCTTATGACTTGAAACAGTGGAATGATGCTGAAAAGCAAAGAAAGTTTTGAATCGTTGTAAAATATAGACTTAGCCTAGCAAAGTCAGTGCTAGAGTCAAATTGAAGTAAGTAGGATTGGAATGGAATGCAGAGAACGTAATAGTAGAACAGCGAAGTAAAGTAAAGAATGGGTCGTTCGGTGAGAGAATGTTTCAGGAATTGCTGACACGCTGCGCCGTTTTATAGGGCGAAGGGCAGTGGAACACTCCCCCTATTATTCGTAGTACAGTGTGTAATGATTGAAAACGGGACGGCCCTATTTTCGGAATTCCCCTATTTTTAGAGATTATCAGCCGGTTCGAAGATGTTTGGGATCGGCAAACTGGTTGAATTAGGAGATAACTAATTGAGATAAGGTGCGGTCACAAGGGGAGAGAGAGAAGAAAAGAGAGAGAGAGAGGGAGAGAGAAGAAAAGAGAGAGAGAGAGGGAGAGAGAGAGAGAGAGAGAGAGAGAGAGAGGGGGGGAGAGAGAGAGAGAGAAGAAAAGAGAGAGAGAGGGAGAGAGAGAGAGAGAGAGAGAGAGAGAGAGAGAGAGAGAGGGAGAGAGAAGAAAAGAGAGAGAGAGAGAGAGAGAGAGAGAGAGAGAGAGAGAGGGAGGGAGAGAGAGAGAGAGAGAGAAGAAAAGAGAGAGAGAGAGGGAGAGAGAGAGAGAGAGAGAGAGAGAGAGGGGGGGGAGAGAGAGAGAGAAGAAAAGAGAGAGAGAGAGGGAGAGAGAGAGAGAGAGAGAGAGAGAGAGAGGGAGAGAGAAGAAAAGAGAGAGAGAGAGAGAGAGAGAGAGAGAGAGAGAGAGAGAGGGAGGGAGAGAGAGAGAGAGAGAGAAGAAAAGAGAGAGAGAGAGAGAGAGAGAGAGAGAGAGAGGGAGAGAGAGAGAGAGAGAGAGGGAGGAAGAGAGAGAGAGAGAGAGAGAGAGAGAGAGAGAGAGAGAGAGAGAGGGAGGGAGAGGGAGAGAGGGAGAGAGAGAGACAGAGAGAGAGTGAGAGAGAGAGAGAGAGAGAGAGAGAGAGGGAGAGGGAGAGAGGGAGAGAGAGGGAGAGAGAGAGAGAAAGAGAGAGAGAGAGAGAGAGAGAGAGAGAGAGGGAGAGGGAGAGAGGGAGAGAGAGGGAGAGAGAGGGAGAGAGAGGGAGAGAGAGGGAGAGATAGGCAGAGAAAGAGAGGATATACTAAGATACTAAGATACAGAGAGAGGGAGAGAGAAAACGAGAGCGAAAGAAAGACAGTGCGAGTGACTAAGTAACCCTGAAAACCATTTTAACTTTAAACCAAACGTGAAACTTCACTCCAATGTTTGAACTTTAAAATACATTTTGATGTTTCTCACGTGGTAAAAATCAATGTTCTATTTTCATCGCTGGAATGTTTCGAAAATAGATAATATCTGTTTAGAGTAGGTAGGATGTTGATGGCTCCAGACTAACGTTGTAAATTACGATCTCTGGATACTTGATTTTCCTGTTACTGGGATTTTTCCTAATGAATAATAGAAAATGTTTTTATTTGGCTTGATCAGTTGGGAACACTTCAACAACTAATAAGAACTTAAACTTTTCCTTAAAACATGCATCTGCTCATAAAATGAGCATGAAAATAAGTGCTAAATTCAAATATCATGTTTCTAAGTCGTTGCGTTTCTGTCACAGTAAAGATTAAAATACATTAAAAATACAATAAAACAGCATAATGCAAACTTAAATCCCAAATATTATATTTTTTTTGTTACACAGTGTTCCAATTGTTGCCCTAAATTCATCGTTGACGGATGAGTGTCGTTTTAAAATTAAAATTCCACTTTTAAAGACATGGTTTGACATTCATATGTTTCAACCCTCTTTTTTAAGTAAGCCAAAAATTCAGAAATGATTCGCTCTCTTCGTTATTCGTATGGTGAAACAAAATTAATTTAAAAAATTTTGTATAGCGCTCTAATGTTTTATGTCCAGCTTTAGATTTAGATGCAGTACTCCTCATAATGTTAACTTCTTCCTGCGGGCTTATGTATTCTTCTTTTGTTTTCTGGCGGGAATAAAAGTAAAACAAACTGTTTCAAAAACTTTATTTTAATTTGAAACCAATATAAATAATGGTAAAATCCCTGTAAATGAAACATTCCAATGCAAAATTTAAAAAAAAACAACGTTTTCATTTGCATTTTTAATTTTCTAAAACGGAATAAAGCATATTTTTGATTTAGTTGCGCTGAATTTGTGTTTTTTTCTATATATATTTTTTCATGCAAGTTTATAGCATAATTTTCAGGCTAGTGAAACAGTTAAACTTTTGATTTTGCAAAAAATGAGCTTATTCAGTCTTTTTAAAAAATCAATGTTTCGGTCCTCCTTTCCCAAAAAGCTTGTTTGTTAAAGAGTTTTCTTGTAAAACACATCTGGTTAATTTACTTGTCTAATACAGCTGGTTTTATTGAATAGTTGGTTTGAAAAACGAAAAAGAAAAAGTCACACATTATTTGAGTGTTTTATTTTCAAATGTAATGTATATTCAATCAATGATGAGAAGCAAAAATCCAAAAAGAGAGAGAACACACACACACACACACACTAAAAAGTAACCAATTAAAAAAAACTATTTTTTTCGAAGTTTACTTGAACGCTTTGTTCACAACCTACCATTTCACATGTTACACTACATTAATGAGACGTACTTTTCCCATCTTGATTTATTATAACAGTGTTTCGTAAGTTTGAAATTTTGGGAACACAACTCAGAAGTGCAACAGAAGGAAACGGATGTTCAAGTGAAAGTGAGAATTGAATAAATAGAACACTAAACCAGGCAGGCGTGGAAACAGAAGCCCTTGGTCCCGAACTGTTCTTTCAAGCAAACACTCGAAGGAAAACTGACAAACTCAGTTTCGATGACTAAGAAACCAGATTTTCGGAGAACACGGGCGCGAAAGCGCGCTGATGGGTGTGGTTTCCTGCTTCCATGTTTCAGAAGACTTTCAGAGGACTCAGAAGGCTGTTAAGGTCACCACTAGCGGCAGAAATGATCAAAAACTAAAAAGAAAGGGAGATTTGCCAACAAATTGCCACAGCGAAACAAAGGAACGGCGGGAACGCCTTAAAGGTCACACGAATTAGCGAAGGAACGCTGCGCCAGCGAGTTTTCTCCTGCACCTGGAGGTTACGTAGGAGAATGGGAGATTGGAAGGACAGACGTAATTTCGAAAGGACCGGGAAGGGCAATTTCGAAATCGACCTTCGAATTAAAGGACTGGGTGGTCGGTGACAAAGAAATGTGACGTAGACAATTGAATTAGGAATATCTACACATGATGTATTTTGTGATTTGAAAGTTCAAAACATAAGACACATCGAAACAGAGAAAAGTATAGTCTTGGCCAAATTCCATTTGCTCAATTTCGATGCGCATTGCGTGAGTTGGATTTCTAAACGCCGTGTGTGTGTGTGTGTGTGTGTGTGTGTGTGTGTGTGTGTGTGTGTGTGTGTGTGTGTGTGTGTGTGTGTGTGTGTGTGTGTGTGTGTGTGTGTGTGTGTGTGTGTGTGTGTGTGTGGGTGTGTGTGTAAAATTATGAGCAAAGTGGAAAACAGCCAAAACAGTGAAACTTTAATACGCAATGCTTTGACTGATACATTTTCCCTCACAATTTAGTTAATTTAGTAAAAAATTTCACTCGCAACATTAGGTTTTGACAGAATATCTAAGTCACTGTTTCCAGAATTTTTCTTGCACAGCTAACTGAATTGATAAAAATGATGGACAAGGCCTTCTTAAGGGACACTATAGGAAATATTCAAAATTCATACAAAACATTCTAATAAAACATGATAAAAAAGAATTTTTTAAATATAAAAGGTAAAACATCGGGATTATAAAAGTTTTTGCGCTTTTGCATTTTAAAAAAAATGTCTTGCTATCACTTGATTTATTTGCATATGCTTTTATATTGAATATAGAAATGAGCGCATTTTGAGACAATGCCCCTCATACGCACACTCACACACGCCCTAAAGCGTTAGCTTAAATACAGGAGGATTCTGTTCTTGCGAACATTTTGTAATCCGATGGTTAATAATAACCAATTTCGAAAATGAAAAAAATAGACTATTCGAAGTTTGGTCGAATGATTTATTTCTATTAGAAACTTTAAACCACAACACCTACATTCATTGGACGAGAATAATGTTGTTTGAGAATTTAATTCACATTTATG
Source organism: Oscheius sp. G VE-2021 (assembly GCA_022343465.1). Classification (NCBI taxonomy): domain Eukaryota; kingdom Metazoa; phylum Nematoda; class Chromadorea; order Rhabditida; family Rhabditidae; genus Oscheius; species Oscheius sp. G VE-2021. The sequence continues at coordinate 825,457 of JAJQXH010000086.1, read as the reverse complement.
GGACTTACTCTTAGATTTCAATTGATTCACACACACACACACGGGCGCACACGTGTCTGTCACACATACACACGGGGGCGCTTGTGTGTGTAACACATACACACAACACACCTACACACATAAAGACTCACACACGTGTACGCACGCACGCAAACACACATACATGCAGGAACACACATTAAAGGGACAGTCAGGCGGCTTTTGCAACTTTGTCTCATATGAAAGAGAAAATTCAGCTGTACAAAAAACTTTTTGGGACCTTATGTCGGAAATCCCTAGTTTTTGAGATATTCAACCTCAAAGTATTTCGGGTTTCCATCCGCAGAAAGTGCGGATGGCCCGGACGGTCAATGTGTCCTGCGTTTAGTGGCATTCAAATTTGAATGAGACATTGAGGGAAATGAGGAGTGCGCGAGACAATTTAGCATTTTTGAATATGCAAAATGGACGGCCGTATCCTATCATAATGAAATGAAAAGGCCCCTGAGTGTCCCTTTAAAGGGGGAAGGACCGCGTAAAAATAATTTTTCTGTTTTTGTGATAAAGATCTTATTCCCAGGATTCCGAAAAACACCCCTTTTACCCATTTTGCATAAAAATGAATCGATTTAGGAGCGCTTGAAATTTGGGGAAATTGTCATTTGAATTGGCGCCAACTCTGCGTCTCCTCATTTCCCACACTCTCTCGCTCATTCTGGCCGTGTTTCCGTGCGGCAAACGCGTAAATCGGCCGTGTAAACGCGCCCCTTTTGCAGCCCAAATCATATAAAATGGGTATGTTTCGGAATCGTGGAAACGATGTCTACTTAATGAAACTATAATAAATATAATTTGAAAAATCAATTTTACGAGGTCCTTCCCCTTTAAACTAATACTAACCAACATCAATAACTGTATTTTTGTAAATACATATTTTTAGAAATTCATTGACTGTTAATGTTTTTTTTGGCAAGCATATCATGGTTTTTGGGAATATATTTTCAGTTAAAAAATACAAAAGTTTACAATCAAACATAGATTGGCAAAGACAAAAAACTGCAAACCAATATTTCAAGCAGTTTTTAGATTTGTGGTGTAAACTTGTGCCCAATGGATTCGCTCTGATTTAGTTTTGATTCTTTTGTAAAGTTTGCTAAATTCGAAACTTGTAACGAATAAAAGGTTGAAAAGGGCTAGGTTTTAATACAAGAATGAACTTTTATGTGACCAAATAATTACTGCATTTCTAAGTTTCATTGACTCATCATGTCGGAAGCGCAAAATTGAAACATTATTTCTTCGTAATCCGACATTTAGACAATTTTGCAAACTTTGCTCATTTCAAAAGTTCAAAAACTGTGTAAAGTACCGTATACCTCCAACGGATCTACTGTGTCAACAGAATTCATCAAATTTCAGATATTGGGTCGTCAAGAGACCCAAAACTGGATATAAAGCACATTTCAAGTCAGCAAAATTACACCTGCACTATTGTTTCTGACTTGTAAGTCACGTATCTTTCATGTGCTGTGTGTGCAAAATAAAAGATCAGAGATGTGAATTTACACAGGCAGGATGATTTCTGTTTCAAAGAACATAGGATTGGGGGGGGGGGGTAAAAATTTTGACAATATTTTTTTTAGAATTTTTTCTATCGATAAAAGGGTGGTTTAATTATTAGCTTCCAGCTTTAAAAGTCTACTTTCAAATTAAAAGAAACATTTAAAAATGTATGAAGCATCAGTTAGCATTTAAATAAATAAAACAAATGAAACGCCTCTGCGTAGCGTATTTGCTTTTTCGGATTAAATTATAACACTCAATAAACACGACAAACTGTTTGTTGGTTTTCAAAGAATTTTTAAATTTCATGACAATACTCAGTAAAGTTAAGAATCGAAAAGGATAAAAAGGGTGATGAGAAATAAAACCTTTTTTTCTAAAAATTTTATTGCAAAAACCTCATTTCCCCCGAAGTAAGGGGCACTTGCAGAAACCGCTGTGAGGGTTTTAATATCACAATTTTGTAAAAAAAAGAAAATTTTTTAAAAACATATTTTGTAAATGTTACATCTCATTGATAAATAAAATGTCGATAAACACTGTTAGTTACATGTTCTTGCATGTTAGATCCCTCCAAGTTTTTTAAAACTTAAAGTTTTACAATGTATTCTAGCATTCATAAAGTTAATTAATTCTCACTCACGTTTGCTCATATTCAAGCTAAAGCTAAAAACCAAAAGAAAACGTGTGTATTTGCATCTGTAGCTAACCTAAACCCATACAAAATCAAGTGTTCACTAGTCACAATAAATAATATTTTGGCAAACGTTTCCTTTTTAGACTAACATAAAAATTTTAATAACATAATTGGTTTTATTTTGTAAGTTTTGTTAAATGTTTCAGAATTTTCTTAGATATTGAATTAAAATGTAAGTCTGATACATGCTTTATGTCTTCTTCAGCCTAAAAATCACTCTTTTCCAGAAGTAACTCTCAGAAACTATTAAGATGATTTTAAAAACAGGTAAAACAAGCAATATTTTTGCTGTAGTTTTACAATGTTACATCACACTGATAAATGATCCTGAAGTAGTGAAATGACAAGGAGAACATCCAAATGAAAAGCCGCTAATCGGCATCTTGCAAGCCAGCCGGCTGGCGGGCGGGGGTCACTCCGAAGACAATGACTGCCCCACGCGCCCCCGAAACAACACAAACGGTAAGGTCGTTGGAAGACAATGGCTGGAAAAAGAGCCATTTCACACAGCGTAATAATTGACCGTGCCTGGTTTCCAGCCGTTGTTTCGAGTCGTTCGCGAGAGGAAAAACCACAAGATCAGGAATGCCGGTCGGTGGGAGCTGTTTTCGTTGTGATTGATGTTTCACGAAACCTTTTTTCCATTTATTTGGTTCTTTTTTATTGTCTACGATTATTATTGTTTGAAAAATGGAATTGGAATGCAATAACGGAAACTAATAATGAATTAAACAAGTTTTGTTAAAGGGGAAGGACCTCGTAAAATTGATTTTTCAAAGTCTCTTAACAGTTATTTTATTGAATAGATATCGTTGCCACGATTCTGAAACATAACCCTTTTATATGATTTGGACTGCAAAAGGGGCGCGTTTACACGGCCGTTTTACGCGTTTGCCGCACGTCAACACCGCCAGAGTGGGCGAGAGAGTGTGGGAAACGGGGAGACGCAGAGTTGGCGGCAATTCAAATTATAATTTCCAAAATTTCAAGCGCTCCCAAATCGGTTCATTTTTATGCAAAATGGGTAAAAGTGGTATTTTTCGGAATCCTGGGAATGATATCTAGGCTTTTATCACACAAACAGAAAAATTATTTTTAAGCGGTCCTTCCCCTTTAAACATGGAAAAATGTATAATTACCAGGAGTTACGGCCCGCCTTCGGCGGTCCTACACTCCTGGAGCGGCCTCTGGCCGCACAGTTAGGCGGCCTTCGGCAGCGAAGCTATCAAATGTACCCCATGGCAAATTTTAGGTTCATGCTAATTTCCACCCTTCTCACCGAATGACCGGTCTCCTACCTAGGAAATGCGGCTGGCCATTTTTTTTTTGCTTAACACGTTGCGCTGTTAACAAAAAGAAAGAAACGGCCAAGTGTATATAAGGATAAAAAAATGTCAGTGTTTGCAATCAAGATACCCAAGAAAACAATTGCCAGTCAAATTAGAACAAAGTTTCTGATCTGATTACAAAAAATGTATTGCTTCCACGAAAGAAAAAATACTGGAATGTTTCAGTCCTTTACCAAACTTTTCATTTTTATGCTCAAAATAATTCCAGATCAGCTCAAGGTCTATTCCAATTTTGCTAAATTTTCTAAATCGCATAACTTCACTGTACCAAATGGTGAATTAATTATTTGAGAAGTTTTAAAAAAATAACACGCACATTTCTCTGTCCAGAAAAACTATGTGTGCTGCCTAGGTTTTTAAATTACAAATATTCTGTAACATTCAAACAAACGATATAATTTAAAAATAATTCATAATGAAAAACAGGTTTGAAAAATGTATTTAAAGCACTTTATAATAGGAATCTTTCTGCAAAATTGAATTAAGTGAAGTTAAATTAACTACTGTTATTTTTATTATCCCCACTTTTAAAAAATCATTTTTTTCGCGTTTAAATGTTTCACCATATCTTTGTATTAACTTTGCTACACTTCTTGATGATACAGAAGCAAACAAAGAAGTTCAAAATTTCCCCATAAATTGTTCATTCTTATTTCAAAAATCTTTCAAAATTTTTTAATTATACTCACATTTACTAAATAATTAGAGAAATTGCGATCCATCAGCTATTTCTCTCAACGTCGAGGGTTCGGATCTGCTCCAACTTTAACATTTTAAACATTTCCTTGTAAATACTCTTATAAAAACAAAATTAATAGTTTAGGTCTTGTTTTGCGCAATTAATGAATTTGACGTAATTTAGCTAATTTAGATGAAAAAAGGTAGTTCCCAGCCCGTTTACAATAAAATATTTTGCAAAAATCATTTTTTGCTTTACGTTTTTGTAAAATTAGAATACTCTAATTCTACATTATTCGAATAATTCGACTTTTAAAACCTACAGAAAGCAAGTCATTAAAAACTTTAGCAAAATGTTTCAGTAAAACCGTAAAAGAAGCGGAATATAAAAAAGTTTAATTAAACGTCCCTCAGGGTTTGCGAAGAATCTAAAAGTTTCTACCCTTATCTACATAAGTAATAAATAATTTGATCTTTAATCAGTCCCTGTTAAACGTTCTGTTTTCATCTTCGTCACATCCTACGTCACAATCACCTGTTTTCGTAAAAAAAAATCAGAAATCTATCATGTGAAAGTCTAAAAAATACGTCAAAGCGCATTCTTTGTAATGGGAAATGGTAGCGTAAGTAGGGTACGTAAATCGCGGAAATGGCTGCAGGTTGTATATTTACGGCCGAAATGGTAGAACATTAATCAAAGCGGAACCAGCGCTGTTTACCAGGGCGAAACAGGCAAAACGACCACCCACGTGGCTGGGAAAAGGAGAAAAGCTTGGATTTTTCAGTAGTTAACGAGGTTCTGTGGCAAAGCAAAAAAATGAAATTCTGTTTAAATTCGAAACTTGTTTATCTTTTTAAATTCAAATTTTGTTGATAATTTTTTATAGAAGAATGTAGATATCTACAATTTCGGTCAAACATTGTGAAAATTATATTGTCGATGATTCTATAGTTTCGTAAAACATTGAAACGTGAATATTAAGATTAATAAAGCATTGATTCTTTCATGTTTCAAACTAAAGTTAAATTCTTGCAAAATTTTACAAATTATTGGTACGTGGACTCGGAACATTACAAAATAAAATGGAATTGTACTTCTTGTCTGATGCATAATTTTTGGCGTTTTCTAAACATTCAATAAGAGAGAGAGCTTAAAGGGGAAGGACCTCGTAAAATTGATTTTTCAAAGTATCTTTATTATTGTTTCATTGAGTAGACATCGTTTCCAGGATTCCGAAACATACCCATTTTATATGATTTGGGCTGCAAAAGGGGCGCGTTTACACGGCCATTATATGCGTTTGCCGCACGAAAATACGGCTAGAGTGAGCGAGAGAGTGTGGGAAATGGGGAGACGCAGAGTTGGCGGCAATTCAAATGACCATTTCCCGAAAATTCAAGCTCTCCTAAATCGATTCATTTTGATCCAAAATGGGCAAAAGAGGTATTTTTCGGAATCCTGGGAATAAGATCGAGACTTTTATCACAAAAACAGAAAAATTATTTTTACGCGGTCCTTCCCCTTTAAAAAGGACACATTTTCCCTAATTAATTAAAATATAGTGATTTTTAAATGCAGTGGAATGTATTGATTCTACTCTCTGTTTATGAAACTTTAATAAGCTTGAGTTGTAATATCGAAGTTGTTCAGAATGTAACACGCGCATTTCACAAGTTTGCGACTTTTAAATGTATTTTTCTAATAAAACTAATTAAAAAATATGCTGATGTTTTCCGATAAACGTCCTCAAAATAAATGTTCTAAAGACAATAAGTTTAAATTAACTAATGTAGATTATTTAACAACATAATTTACAAAAGTTTACTAAATAGCAATGCATTTTGTTTAAAAACTAATGTTAATTTTATGTAAAAATTGAATTAGACATGATTATACAATTAAAAATTTTATTTTGTCTGGAGCAAGTTTGGTAGAAAAATAATAAAACACAACTTTCAGGTCATTCCGATGTTTCATAGTAATCATGAATTTTCACGCTTTGCGGTAGTTTTACTAACATCGATACATTGTGAAAGTTCGAACAATTAAAATGAGTTTGATTATGGTGTACATTGCGTTAACTAAACAGTGGAGTTATATGACAAAAATTTACGATGTGAAGACTATATTGGTTTCAATTACTATTCAAAGATTCACTGTTTTTGCAATATTTCGAATGTATTTTACTACACTTGGCTGAGCCTAATATCAATGTTTCACAAGTAATTCGTTGAAACTGTGGAGTGGTATAACAGAAGTTTACGTTGTAAAACTAAACAATTTTTGAATTCTACATATTGCAATATTCGGTTTTGATCATATTTTCAAATTTTTTTTAGTCAAATTAAAAAACAGAAATTGACAAGTCAATGAAATCTGCTCTTATATAGCTTCCAAAAAGCCACGTGACCCGGCGTAAAGCTGCAAGCCAAACGAAAACAAAAATCTGTTAAACTGGAGGAATTCGGTTCAGAACCCAGTTCCCGAGGTCTTAAGTACCTCCCTCTGCCCCCGGAATTCCAAACGGTTTCACCTGTGAGTCAGAGTCACTCTGCTGAAAACCTCTCGAAACCGCGCAAATTGAGGCCCACGGGCTGGTTTTCGAAAGAGACAAGTGAATCATTCGGCAAATTCCGTGGTGGTGATGTCAAGTGACGAAAATTGAAAATTTTGTTTTATTTGATTTTGCTTTGAGTTTCGGGGCTTAAAATTTTGGTTATTCAAATGTTTTTATGCAAAGAAAACCCATTACATCAAAGTTCCATAAATGGGTTTTTACCACAAGTTTGATTAAAATTAATCACTTTCAAATAACGCAAACCGCAAAAACAACATTTGATTCTACAACACAAATGGAACGTTTATTATATTTTTATTATATTGACCCTGTAACTTCAAAATAATGCACGAAACAAAAATTACGAATAAGAACGATGAAGTACTTCTGATTGTTTTGAAGCTTTCACATCTCTGAATTTATTTCGCTAACGTTTAAAATAAACAACTTTTAATATGAAAAACCGTCTTTAAGAATTCAAAGTAGATCGTAAACAATAATAACAAAATTTTATGGAATTTACTCAATAAGGTTTTGAAACACTGGTGTAAATAGAATTGGGTGCGAAATATTTGGGCTCCCTAAAGTTTCAAAAAAAGGATCTAAGCTATTAACAAAACAAACTCTGTAAAAAGCAAATAAATAAAATATATCTTTTCAAATCAAAAGGTTTTACTTGCCTCTGGTAACATACTATCAAAAATTTAATTTTGTTAGTAACTATACAACTATTTCAAGACGGCAAATTATTACTTCAGAAACGGAATCATTTTAAAGGAAACTTTGAAACTTTGAATACTTTTTTATAAAACTTTTTTAAAAAAACTAGGTTTGAAAAAAATAAAAACAAAAACAAAAACAAAGGAGTTCAGGAAAAAGCCACTGTTGCCTTGAAGGCCGACGCGTGTTTTGGGAGTGGCAGCCATGCGAGTTTCGGTATTCTGGTCTCGCATTACACCTCAGGTTCACTTCTGAACATTCAAACAAGAGAACTCGCAGTTTATTTAAAACTCCTTTATTTTATGAAACTGACTACAATTCAGAAAAAAACTATTGAATCAACACTTTTTTTATATTGCTGATACATATGCTTTTTTTGATTGCATTGTAAGAGGCCCCCCATAAAATATTTTAATTTTATTTCTTGGAACGCTTCAAAAATTTATTCAATGTTTCATTAGCAGCAAGGTTTAAGAAATCGTTATTGGTCGAAATCAATTTAAGGGTACATGACAAACATTTCATTAAGATGAGATGTGAAACACATTTTGTTTAAACCGTTTTTTTTATTTAAAAAAAAGATTGTTTTCAATCTTGTTCAATCAATCTTGTTTTCAATATCAAATTTCGTTAGGCCCAAAGCGACTGATTTAACCTGAAATCCATTATTTGGTTTCAAATGTTTTGTTAGTAGGATAAAAAATCACTAAACTTCTTGCTGATACTGGAATTTGGTCTGATGAAATTTTCAATTGAAAGTTTCCTGTAAAACTGATATAAAGAAACAATTTTATTCACCCTACATAATACATTTGTTTTCTATATTTTTTGCGTAAAGTTTGAATAATTGCAGTAACTTTATAAAAAAAACTGATGCTAGTTTGTTAGATTCTGTCGCTGGGTTCTAGGCCTATTGTCCAGCGACGGCATGCTCCCACAGTCTCCCCAATTAGGATTACGGTCCTGACGCCGCGTGCGTATTGCGTACAGGCCGCGGCTGCAGCGGCGGCCGCGCCCTGAGCGTCAGTCGGACGTCTGCGCCGGCAGCGAGCGGTTGCTCCCTGCTGGTCTGGCAAAGACTAGGGAACCCGCCAGGGAACCCGACGGTAAACCTAACGAAGCTAATACAGAGTCTAGTTGGGGAAGCCAAAAATCCTACTCCTCCCTCCCTCCTAAACAGAGGAGGTAGAGAGGAGTTCCAGTAGTTCCATCCGTAAACAGACGGCTGTCTCTACTGGGGAAACAGGCCTCCCTCCGTGCCCCGGCACAGAGTAGTCTCAGCAAAGTGAACTTCCCCTAGCCGCATTCTAGGTCAGTTGTAATCCCCACTAGTCTAGACGAGATATCTGATTGGGTATCTGGAGATAATCTATCTGTTTCAGGTGTGTGCCGCAAGATGCTCCCCGAGGGCAAAGTGCTCGTCTCTCTCGCTCGTACGTGTCCCGGGATCCTGCCCGTGCCCCGCCCGTCCGATGGCCTTAGCACCTCTCCTCTCGGGCCAGTGTCCACTGCGGCCCCTTTGTGATTCCTGTGTTGGTGTGTATCGGATAAACCTGCTACTCCCAACTCTCATGTCTTAGTTCATTCTAGTTCTGTGGAACAACCCAGAGACCTTAGCACCGCTCTCTTCAGCCTGTTGGGTTAACCACCATTACCAGGCATGGCTGCCTACCCAAACCGCGTGGCACCCCTAAACAGAGGGGTTATGGGCGAGCACAGGCAAGAGAAGGGCAAGTCTTCCCTCCTTTGGTAGAAAGGGGAGATAAGCGGCGACAGATTCATAAAATAACATAGTTAATCTGCGATTTAAAGGGGAAGGACCGCGTAAAAATAATTTTTCTAATTTTGCGATAAAAGCCTAGATCTCATTCCCAGGATTTCGAAAAATACCTCTTTTACCAATTTTGCATAAAAATGAACCGATTTAGGAGCGCTGGAAATTTGAGAAAATTGGCATTTGAATTGCCGCCAACTCTGCGTCTCCCCATTTCCCACACTTTCTCGCTCATTCTGGCCGTGTTTCCGTGCGACAAACGCGTAAAACGGCCGTGTAAACGCGCCCCTTTTGCAGTCCAAATAATATAAAAGGGGTATGTTTCGGAATCGTGGAAACGATGTTTACTCAATGAAACTATAATAAAGATACATTGAAAAATCAATTTTACGAGGTCCTTCCCCTTTAAATAAGTTTTTCCAATGTCTTCATTGTCCTATAAAAGTTCGAAACCCAATATCAACCGGAAACCAAGGTGTTCGCCTCGGCGCCTTCCTTGTGATTCTTGACACCTCGATAAGCGTCGAAACATCGATCCGCCGTTTCTCTTATCGGCATAATCGGCTCGGAGAGCCATGAGTTCTGATTCACAAAAGCTTCGACCTTCCGCATGTCGTCTCACGTCATTTTTATTCTCTTGCTTGTGAAATTAACTTCTGCGGATGACTATGAACCGTGCCGTCCTGGAGCCGAACTATCGAAATAGTACATTTCTTAAAGTTTAATTTAAAAAAGTGAATTTTCAGTGGAGACGCCTGTTTTGCGCCACTCTCTGTGGACACTTTTTATGCGGTAAGTGTGGGATAGAAGTGGAAGCAAATTTATTTTGAATCTATTTGAAGTATTTATAGAACCAATGAAACAGCAACATCAACTTTGGGTTTAAAAATTATCTATATATTTTTTTTTATTCCACTGTTTCAACAAATTATCTAATTTTGTTTTTAGCAGAGACAGAGTTGGTAATCTATCGGGATGAAATGTTCAAATCTTGACTATATAATTTAAATTAAAAATATGTGATACGCATATTTTACAAACAGATTTTTGCATTAAAAAAAACCATATTTTGGCTTTCCAAAACCTTATTCTGAATTACGTGTTTCATTTGCAGTTGAATAGTAGTGTATTTGTTTAAAAAGATATAACCATTCTGTTTCAAGGATTTTCTAAAACAATGTGGAAATTAATTTACTCGAAGAGAATTTTTTGATTGAACAGCAACAACAAAAAAGGTTTTAGAAACATTAACGTCGCATAAAAACAATAAAAGATGAGATTAAAGAAAACATATATAAAACATTGTGAGAATTAGTGTTTATACTGATTAAAGCTTCGATCATTTAATTATCATATTTACGCAATAAGTTTTTTCTCTTCAAAATCAATCATTTTAATACTTTTTTAAACTACTTTTAACATTTTTCTGCTCAACAGAATTAAAAATAAAGCCAGGGTAAACAAAACAAATAATTTATGAAAATCATCAGAAAGATTAAGTTCATACAATTAAAGTACTGCAGAAAATATGAGGATGATTTTTAAAAATACTTGATTTTCCGAATTATTTTGTTGAAAAATTTTAAAAAAGTGAATTCTGTGTTTCAATTACAATATAAAGTTTGGCAACAAAAAAAGAAGTGTTAAATTCCGAAGAAGCCAAAGAATTAAAATAAGTTTGCCAAAAGTTTCCATTTCAGTGTTCAAGTTATCATTTTTGAATACTGCCTAATGTTAAAATTTAAAAAAATTTTAATGTTAAAACTGATTAAAAATTGAACTTCAGGCAGAGCTCACATGCCTCCAAATGGGAGGCCATCTTCCAACAGTGACGGATCCTTCCGTGAATGACCAACTTATAAGTCTTGCAGGAAGTTTGGCTTACACAAATAATAAAAACAAATTTAAAATTTAGAGTATTTTTCCTGCCAGAGCATTTGGATTGGACTGGATGCGCGTGAAAAGTGGTTGGATGGGAGTCTTTCAATCTATAGGAACTGGGAATCTGGTAAGAAAACTCTAATTGTCAACACAGCCTATAAATTTATATTAAGTTTTTAAATATATATAAATTTTTGAAAATCTATATTAGAAGTTTTTTTTTAAAATTTGCAACTCTCATAATGCCAATGTTGCACAGAATTCATTAACAAACTAATTTTGTAAATAACGCATTTTTCCGACGCCTTCCTTTTTACAGTAATTATTGAAATTTAAAAAAAAAACAAAGAATAGCCCACGAGCGGGATCAAACCACTGACGTTCAGTTTATGAAACAGCAAATGGTGGAAATTTAGAAAAGTATGATTAAAGTTTTCAATTGTTTTAACTTCATTTTTTTAAAATTATTAATTAATAATAATTTTAATTGATAATTAAACGCCATGTTATCCACTTAGACATAAATGTAAGTGCACGTCAGACAAAACACTCGAATTATGTTGAACGCTAATCTAAAAAAACCTTAGTTTGAAAAAAGTGACGTGTTTTTATTCTTTGGTCACTTCAATAGTTCAATAATGCATGATCACTTTCTTTTTTGTCAAATCTCACTGTTGTTGTATACCATCCAAAAATGATTATTTAAAACTTTCGAAACATTGGAAAATTAGGTTACTACGACTGAAGGTAAAATTATGTTCACACACACATACACTTTAAAAGTTTTAAAAACTAATAAAGAATTCACTGAACTTAACATTTAAGGTTATGAAGGCCAGCCAACTACATGTGTTTCATTAGTAATGAACTCTCAAAAGTGGGAGAAACAAGACTGCACTTTAACTAAGGGATTCTTCTGCTCTTTTCCCACGCTTGTAAGTTTTGATATTATTAAATTGGTATTCTAAAAAAATGTTGTAAGCTTTAAAAAGAGAATTATTAAAGAAGCATGGCTAATAAGATTTTTTCAGTACGACATGGGATCAACAGAAAAACCCATGAAGGCTTGTCCTCTGACTGACAATGATGGGGATTCAGATACGGGATTAACGACAGGGTTTCCTTGCACAAGTGGGTTTAGCAAGAGAGAGAGAGAGAGAGAGAGAGAGAGAGAGAGAGAAGAGAAGAGAGAGAGAGAGAGAGAGAGAGAGAGAGAGAGAGAGAGAGAAGAGAGAGAGAGAGGCAGAGAGGCAGAGAGAGAGAGAAAGAGAGAGAGAAAGAGAAGAGAGAAATAGACATCACTGTAATTTGTTTTCAGTCGGTTCAAATAACTGCCCCAATTGGAACACAATAGTGATGATCGGCCTGTCTGCGGAGCAGTCCAGAACACAAATAAAAACTAAACTTCAGGACATTGCAAATTTTCTGAAATCAGTTAGTTTTTTTTGAAACTTTTATAAAAATCGGCTTTCACGAATCGGTGACTTCAGATGACTTCGGATTGCAGCTCTGAGAGTCTTTTAACACTTGTCACTCCAGCAGATGCATATTATAATTTAAACTGCTCAACTGTGGAGGTAACTATTTGTTTATTAAATTCCAAATTTATGTTTAAAAAATATGATCTCAAACAATTGACTGGCAAATCGCAAGGCAAAGAATAATCAATAACTTTTAACCGTTTTAGCGAAGAAAAAGCTCAGGGAGAGTATTAAATTTTTAGGATATTTAGGGGACAGTCAGAAGGCTTTTTGACTGTTTTTTTCCCTCGAATGTTTCAGTCTGCCTCTCTACCGTTTACACACTTTTTCGCAATTTCAGTAAACAGCGGGCAGATGTTCCATTAATTTTATAATATCTTGGCTGACCATTCAAATGCTATTACATTTTGGCATGTTGCAATAAATTATATTGTACAAACCACCTAACCCCATAAGACACGAATTCTGTAATATATACTATAGTTTAAAAAAGTACTATTCTAAAATTCAAATGTTAAAGGTTTATTTCTCTGTTTTAATGTTTTATTTCCTTTAGTTGAAAAATTTGTAATTTGAATTTTTTGTGTCATACACATGTTGCACGACATTCTTAACCTTTTGCGCAAAGATCGTTATTGTTGTTCTCTTCGCGACAGCTAAAAATTGAATATGTTTATATATCAGATTCGATTTTTACTATAAGATTAGACCAAAAAATGTTCGGTTCACAACATCATTTAGCATTCAAAATCATATAATTGATTACAAAACTTCCAAATTTATGTTTAAAGGGACAGTCAGGCGGCTTTTTCATTTCCTTTTCATTGGATACGGTCGGTTATTTTGCATAATCAAAAATGCTAAATTGTCTCGCGCACTCCTCATTTCCCTCAATGTCTCATTCAAATTTGAATGCCACTAAACGCAGGACACATTGACCGTCCGGGCCATCCGCACTTTCTGCGGATGGAAACCCGAAATCGGCTACTTTGAGGTTGAATATCTCAAAAACTAGGGCTTTGCGACATAAGGTCCCAAAGAGTTTTTTGTACAGCTGAATTTTCTCTTTCATATGAGACAAAGTTGCAAAAGCCGCCTGACTGCCCCTTTAAACAAAAATATGATTTCAAAATTGACTGACTTGGCAAATCTCAAGGCAAAGAATAGCAGCTGAATTTAGACGAATCAACGAACGGTTGCCGAATTGGTGGACAATTTGGATTCTACAAGGGCAAAGTTCATTACAAATGACTCTGCGACGGAGATTTATGACATGTTTCAGGCGATGGTGAGTGCTTTTTGCATTTCTCAAAATAAAATAATTTGAACTATAGCTCCGCCCAAAGACTATTGTAAAAAATAAAATGCAATCCTTTTTATAATAGTACAATAAATAATAAAAAAATAATAGTAAAATTCATTGAACTGCTAATAAAATTTTTTGGGGAGTTTTAACAATTTTTCGCTTACACAAGGTTTCATCAAATACATTCATTTCTATAACAATAAGCCCTACAAAACCCTTCAATCAGATTAAAACATAAAGCTCCAAAGATTTTCGATGAAATACTGAAACATTTACTTGTCGTAGATTTGAAAATTGTTTTTGTATTAAAATTGTAAAGTTTTGACACTGTATAATTTTAGCTAAAATTCCTTCTAAGAGACGTTCACACGCTTGATTTTAACTCTAAAAAGCAGGTAAAAAATATAATCTTTTGGGTAACAATATGAAACCTATATTTCGTCCTTCTTTGTAAGAACAATTTGAAAAAAAAGTTACCAGAATTCAGAAACATAAACAATAGTACAGCATAAAATTTCATTTTGTTGAAATTGTTAAACTGAATTAGTTTAAAATTTTTTTGGTGAAGCTTTATGTCTATTGGCCCGTGGTTTCAACAATTGGATTAAGTAGCCCCTGAAACATTCATATTAAATAGGTAATTTTTGTTAATGAATCAATTTTCAATTTTCAAACAAATCAGATAAAACTGATTTGTTTGAAAATTGAAAATTGATTTATCGACGAAATTTAATTTAAACTGAATTTAATTAACAATTTAATTCAGTTTAAATTAAATTATTAATTAAATTATATTGTAACGAACATGTAAATATGTATAATTCAACCATAATAGCAACAATGCTCCTCATTCAACTTGGCTCATAATTTCGGTGGAGCCGTTCTCTTCTTCACGGATCTTGGCTGTTCAGAAGTTTGCCGCCAAGTTTTAGTAAACAGTCAGGTGAGTGTTTTGCCGTTTTATAAAATTACTGTTCAAAATAGAATTTCAAAAAGTAGGCTGATTCAGAAAGAAATCGTAAATAACATGACTGCTAATCATTACTCCATTCGGTTTGCTCATATTGGCCTGGATGCGAGTGAAGAAGGTGAGTTCTATTTTTATAAACGTTTTTAGTTTAGATATAAATATATTACGGTCCAAATATATACTTATTTTTATGGGCCTTTTCTACGACGCTCACTGTCATCCCAATTTTTCTTTTAATTTTTCTAAGATTCAAGATAGTTTTCTGAAACATTCAGATGATCGTTTAAGTTGAAAAAAATTAACCACCTTACAAATTTGGGAAATTATCGACGTGTTAAATATAAAAATCAATAAAATCTCTCATTTCTAAAATCATTTTAATAATAAAGTTTACTAAATTGAATAAAAATAAAGTTTCCTAAAATGAATAAAATGTCTGATTTTTCTTTTCTTCTGCGCACACTGTGATCCCAATTTTTCTTAGATTCAAAATAGTTTTCTGAAACATTCACATGATCGTTTAAGTTAAAATAAACGAAAAATTAACTACCTTACAAATTCTTGAAATTACCGACGTGTTAAATATAAAAATCAATAAAATGTCTGATTTCTAAAATCATTTAAATAATAAAGTTTAATAAAATCAATAAAATGCCTGATTTCTCTTTTCTACGACGCTCAATATAAAAATCAATAAAATGTCTGCTTTCACTGTCATCCCAATTTTTCTTAGATTAAGATAGTTTTCTGAAACATTCACATGATCGTTTAAGTTAAAAAACGGGAATTAACCACCTTCCAAATTTGTGAAATTAGCGACGTGTTTTAATTTAAAAATATAAAAATCAATAAAATGTCTGATTAGTAAAATCATTTAAATAATAAACTTTACTAAAATTACAGGTTGTTTCACGGAAGTTTTTGGACAATGTGGTGTCTACAGTAAGGCGATTTGTGATTTTCGAAGTTTCGACAACCTTCAAGAAGCTAAAGGTGAGAGTATCAGTAGAACTGTGTGCACGTGTGAACGTGTTTAAATGTGTGTGAAAAGTGTGATTGTGATATTATGTGTGTAAATGTGTATCTGTGAATGTGTGTATATGTGTGTTCATACTGCAACTTTCAGATGACCCATCAATGCAAGTTTGCGAAGTCAGGACCAATGACAGCAGTGAAATGCCAACAGTTTGTGAGTAATAAAAATACATTAAAAAACTTTTAAATTTAAAAAAAATCAATTTTCAGGGATTATTATCTTATCCGTAATTGGCTTGCTTATAATAATTGGCTGTGTGGGAGTTCGCTGTTTCTTCCGCTACAAATCCCTAAAAAAGGGGAATAAGTGGAGTTGGTTCGTGTGGAGAAGCCCTGAAGAAAATGGAGCTAGTTTGGGGTGAGTTTATCTAACAAAAAAAGTTTTTTTTAATAAAAAAAAAGTTAAATTTAATGTTTCACCACAAACTTAAATATTTTAGATATGATACACATTTGTTAGGCCGGCCTTTAGCTTTTGTTATCTGAAGTTTACTAGCTAGATGTCAAAAACTGAAAGGCTCAAGTTGGTTGTTGGCTGCGTATCAAATGGAACAATGCCAAAAAGTTAAATATGAAAATAATTATGACTCTATAATTAGATTTCTTCCAAAACATTAAAAACGTACTTGATACGCAAAAATTAAAATATATTAGCTAATGTTTTATGAATTTCAGGGATCCAAAACAAAGAGCTCAGGATAACGACTACGATGAGGTTCCCAGAGAGTAAGAAACAGTTTAAGACAACTTTAAAATCCATTTCAGAGACGATATTTGGGAAATTAAACTGGAAAATTTAACATTCACGGAGCAGGATGTTTTGGGAAGCGGCGCTTTTGCAACAGTTTATCTGGGATATTTAAGAGGTAGGTCATGTTTGTCTATAAATATTCAGTTCTAGCGAATCGTTTTGAGACCCAATCGTGTAATTTGGTGGAAATCCTACCTATTTGTTATTTTGAGAGAAAAAACCACTTTTGAATGTCAACGGCGCGTTGGCAGAACTAAAATTACAACACAAATTTTGCCCTAAAGTTTTTGAACACATTTTCAGTTTTATGTTGATTTGACACGTTTTATGTTGAGATACTGTTTAAAACATGTTTTATTGCCAAACATAACACAAATATCTTTTGGAAAAAGTTTATTTTTTTTAAATTTCAAGATGACATTTATGTTTCACGTGATTATTAACAAAAACGCATTGGTCTTAGCGCAATTCGTCTTCGAAGAACAGTTTTGAATAAAATAATGCCACTGCAATATTGTAGTTAGTCGTTTGATGCGCAGTTTTTATTATTTTAATTTGTTTTCAGGCGAGATTCCCCTAACCAAGGTGCACAGAGGAACTTTGAAACTGGGTCTCAGGAAGGAACAGGATGATTCTTACAAAGTGTGTTTTTCAAGGTTTTAAAAATAGTTTTAATTATTTTACAAATGTATTTTCCTTATGTAAATTGTTTTAAGGTCGCTGTGAAACGCCTTCCTCCACACGCAACAGCCGAAGGGCGTATGGATTTTAACCATGAAATTCAATTTATGAAGGAGTTGGGTTATCATTCTCATGTTTTAAGGTAGGTATTCAGTTAATATATAAGCTTATAAATAAAAAAATACGTAATTTAAAAATAATCAATAAAAATGGATTTTTCAAATTTTTTTAAAACCATTTTTTGCTTCAATGTTTTTCCGGGAGCACTTATAAACAACAAGAAGTTTTTTTTGATTTGCCTGCGTAATTTATATACAAGATAAAAAATTGTTTAAACATTTGTAAAAAGAGAATATAATTTCAGTTTGTTGGGAGTTGTGACCTCAACTCATGATTCCTTGATTGTTGTGGAAAATTGTGATTTTGGAGATCTTCTCTCTTTTGTGAGGACGAGGAAAGAGACATTCTTGATGGTCAGTTCAATCTTTTGAATTGAATTTTATATAAATAATTTTTTTTAAACTATAATAAAGAGTGTTTTTGGATCAAACATACGTTGACAACTTGCCAAAAATGGAGAATATTAACAATTGACAACCTCGTTTGAACAACAATGCAAAAACATATTATTCAACTTAAAGGGGAAGGACCGCGTAAAAATAATTTTTATAATTTTGCTATAAAAGCCTAGATCTCATTCCCAGGATTCCGAAAAATACCTCTTTTACCCATTTTTGATCAAAATGAACCGATTGGGAGCGCCTTAAATTTTGGGGAAATTTCCATTTGAATTGCCGCCAATTCTGCGTCTCCCCATTTCCCACACTCTCTCGCCCACTCTGGCCGTCTTTACGTGCGGCAAACGCGTAAAACGGCCGTGTAAATGCGCCCCTTTTGCAGTTCAAATCATACAAAACGGGTATGTTTCAGAATCGAGGAAACGATATCTATTCAATAAAGTAATTGTTAAGAGACTCTGAAAAATCAATTTTACGAGGTCCTTCCCCTTTAAAGCTTGGACACAACAGTAACTCTGCTGTATGGGTTCTTAAATCACTATAGGTTAAGAAAAGTTTTAAAATAATTTAAACTATGCCTTCATTAGTTTATTGTCTTTGCCTGATTATTGTTTTTAAAGAAAAAATATCTTTGGGGGTTTTTCGCTAAACACGAAATTGCTGCTCTTTGGGTTCACATTTCAAAAGAAAATACAGAAATTTCTAACTAAAAAAATACTTATTCAAACAATAAAAATTCAAAAGCAATCAACAGTCTCACCTATTCCAATTAAAAACAATTAATCAATTTTTTTCAGTGCGAACCAGAAAACTTCGATATTACCACTTCCCTTAGAACAAAGGATTTGATGTCAATTGCTTGGCAAATTAGCGACGGAATGGTGAAAAAAAATTAAATTTCAAACTTAAATTTAATCTTCAGAGTTACCTAGGCTCCAAAAACTTTATTCACAGAGACATTGCTGCAAGAAATATTTTTCTGACAAAATCAATGGTGGCTAAGGTGAGTTTGAGTTTGGCTTTTTAAAATTTTTTTTTGAAAAACTACATTACTTGTCAGTTTTAGCTTTAAAAAGTGAAATTCATGAAAATCTTACATAGTTAACATAAGTTTTTTAAAAACAAAAAAGCCCCAAAAATTTAAAAAAAATTGAAAGTTTTACATTACCTAAAAGCGAAAATGCAATAATATTCGAGTAATGTTAAAATTTCCAGATTGGCGACTTTGGTCTCTGCCGTCTTGTTGACTCCAGTCTCTACACTGCCAAAGGAGGCCGTCTTCCAATCAAATGGATGGCTCCAGAGTCACTTAAATATTACGAATACAGTTTAAAAAGTGATATGTAAGTTTTTATTTTTACTATTGGCTTTCACAACTAAATTACTGAATGATGGAAACATTAAAGGAAATTCAAAAAATGCAAATGTATTTTTTTGACAAAGTGCTTGAATGTTACGGTGACATCACTAATCAGAGATGACCGTTTTAGTTTAAAATACTTATATGTTTATTTCTTTGAACCAAAATTAAACTAAAATTAATTTTGACATTTTACTGATTTTTAAGTTTTGATACCAGCTTTTTTAAAACCTAAATGTAGTTTTTACATCTAAACTACCAACCAAATTCTGCAGTTCATTTTTATACATTCCAGAAATACGGTAATTGAAGCTTTTAAATCACTTTTACTTTTATTCCAATTTTTACTTATATAATTGTGTGAAGAAGCGAATCGCAAAGAGAGTTGTGGTTTGGAGGAGGGAATTGATAAAAAGAGAACAATATTGTTTCGTAATTGAATTGAAATTCATGAAAAGCGAAAAGAAATCGCTGTGAAAAATCTTAATTTTTAAACCTACAGCTATTTCGTAAGAAACAAAAAGATAACCAAACCACCTCAGCCTTTCTCAAAAGCTTCCGGAAAAAAGATAGATGGACTAAAGAGAAAGAGAGAGTGAGAGATAGAGAGATAGAGAGAGAAAGAGAGAAAGACAAACACAGACAGTAAGCAATCCATAGAGAGAGATAAAGAAAGAGGAGATACATATAACGATGTGGTGGCGAAAGAAAGAAAGCGGGAGAAAAGATAGGGGAAAGTGTATGTATGCAAAGTGTGTGTGTATGTGTGTGCGTGTGCGTGTGTGTGCATGTGTGTGTGACATATAATAATGCTGAAAGAGAATTTTGAAAGAAAGGAAGCAGAGAGAGTGTGAGAAAAAAAATAATCAACCAAGAGAGCAAGACACCTGAAGAGCTAGAGAGCCAGATAGAGACGAAGAGAGAGGGGGGAGAGAATTAGAAAGATCGGTGTTTTTATCAACGGATTTCAGAAAAGGCTGAGGTGGTTTGGTTATCTTTTTGTTTCTTACGAAATAGCTGTAGGTTTAAAAATTAAGATTTTTCACAGCGATTTCTTTTCGCTTTTCATGAATTTCAATTCAATTACGAAACAATATTGTTCTCTTTTTATCAATTTCTACAATCCAAACCACAACTCTCTCTGCGATTCGCTTTTTCACACATTTATTGTTCTCTTTTTATCAGTATTCTAAGAATACTTACATTTAATTAAATATGTGTTTTTTAAAGATTTTATTTTAATGGAGGCCGCTCTCTTTCATTGGCGGCCGAAGGCCGCTTTCTTTTATTGGCGGCCGAAGGCTGACTTGTTCCTGTGGCGGCCGAAGGCCGCTCTCTTTCATTGGCGGCCGAAGGCCCTTTCTTTTATTGGCGGCCGAAGGCTGACTTGTTCCTGTAGCGGCCGAATCCCGCTTTTTTCACTTGCGGCCGAAGGCTGCCTTGTTCCTGTGGCGGCCGAAGGCCGCATTTTTCATTGGCGGCCGAAGGCTGCCTTGTTCCTGTGGCGACCGAAGGCCGCTCTCTTTCATTGGCAGCCGAAGGCCGCTTTCTTTCATTGGCGGCCGAAGGCTGCCTTGTTCCTGTGACGGCCGAAGGCCGCTTTTTTTCATTGGCGGCCGAAGGCTGACTTGTTCCTGTGGCGGCAGAAGGCCGCTCTCTTTCATTAGCAGCCGAAGGCCGCATTTTTCATTGGCGGCCGAAGGCTGCCTTGTTCCAGTGGCGACCGAAGGCCGCTCTCTTTCATTGGCAGCCGAAGGCTTTTTTTTTATTGGCGGCCGAAGGCTGCCTTGTTCCTGTGGCGACCGAAGGCCGCTTTTTTTCATTGGCGGCCGAAGGCCGCTCTCTTTCATTGGCGGCCGAAGGCCGCTTTCTTTTATTGGCGGCGGAAGGCTGCCGTGTTCCTGTGGCGGCCGAAGGCCGCTTTTTTCATTGGCGGCCGAAGGCTGACTTGTTCCTGTGGCGGCCGAAGGCCGGTTTCTTTTATTGGCGGCCGAAGGCTGCCTTGTTCCTGTGGCGGCCGAAGGCCGCTTTCTTTCATTGGCGGCCGAAGGCCGCTTTCTTTCATTGACGTCCGAAGGCCGGTTTCTTTTATTGGCGACCGAAGGCTGCCGTGTTCCTGTGGCGGCCGAAGGCCGCTTTCTTTCATTGGCGGCCGAAGGCTGCCTTGTTCCTGTGGCGGCCGAAGGCCGGTTTCTTTTATTGGCGGCCGAAGGCTGCCTTGTTCCTGTGGCGGCCGAAGGCCGGTTTCTTTTATTGGCGGCCGAAGGCCGCTTTCTTTCATTGGCAGCCGAAGGCCGCTTTCTTTTATTGGCGGCCGAAGGCTGCCGTGTTCCTGTGGCGGCCGAAGGCCGCTCTCTTTCATTGGCGGCCGAAGGCCGCTTTCTTTCATTAGCTGCCGAAGGCCGCTTTCTTTCATTGACGTCCGAAGGCCGCTTTCTTTTATTGGCGGCCGAAGGCCGCTTTTTTCATTGGCGGCCGAAGGCTGCCTTGTTCCTGTGGCTGCCGAAGGCCGGTTTCTTTTATTGGCGGCCGAAGGCCGCTTTCTTTCAGTAGCGGCCGAAGGCCGCTTTCTTTCATTGGCCGAAGAGGCCGATTCAATTTCATTCCATGGAGTACTGGAAGTTAAGAGGATTCGAAGTGAGAGAGTTTAAGATGTTATAAATGTTGAATTTAATGTTCTCCGGAAATGGGTGACAAAATTAAACTGTACTGCATTTACTGAGAGGAAATATAAAAAGCAAAAGAACCAAAATATTGAGGAACCGATCTCCGTACCATCAGATTGACAGTTGGACTCGCTGCCTCTGCGCTACAGAGTCGGTGTGGGGCGTTGTGGCCGCCGCGCTTATGTATTGCGGCGCTGCGCAAGTGCACAGTGAAATTTGGTGGAAATGATAGATAAAACGTTGGAAAATCGTTCTGTAGATATATTTGGCGTAGCGTGGTGAATTTCGTTTATATCAATGCATATTTGAAGCCGCCGCTGTCCAAAATGTACCATTTTACCCTATTTTTGGAGTGGTGTGCCAAAACCATTCGACAGATTTGGCTGAAAGTCTACGCGCCGCGACCTGCAACAGGTTCCGGTACGTGGCCAAAATTTCAGCTTGATTGCTTCATCCGTTCGCTCGTAACAAAACGATATGAGATCAACGGGAGACATCGGCGTTTTTTCTCACCACCCGCATCCTGGAAATTAGCATAGCAAAAACATTATGCTAATTTCTAGGGTGGGAATCGGTTTGTTTTTGGTTGCTGAAAACGATTCTTTGGTCAGAATTGGAAAATATTGATTTCCAATGGAGCTCGCCCGATTTGAAGTTTGGCCGCCCCCGCACAAGACAGTGGAGGAACTGCGCTTCGCGCTGCGCGCAATTAAAACTTGAAATCAATTAGTTTCCTTTTTCCTTTCTACTTCAGTCAGATTTTCTGAAACTTTAAATTTTAGGCCGACTTCCTTCTTTTTCGCTCAAAACTTTTTTCCACCAGGATTGTTTTGTTGTTTCACTGAAAATCTTGTTTTGACAATAAATTATCAAAAACCCCAAGTCATAATATGGAATTTTTAAATTTAATTTAACTGTGTCACTCATTTGTTAAACTAAATTGTTTTCTTCTCAAACTAGCGAACCCAAAAATATTTCTCTGGTTGAATTTTAACTTAACTTTATGTTTCACAGCAAATTCAAAATTATATGAAATACGAAGGCTGCCTTGTTCCTGTGGCGGCCGAAGGCCGCATTCTTTCATTGGCGGCCGAAGGCTGCCTTGTTCCTGTGGCGGCCGAAGGCCGCTTTTTGTTTGTTGCGGCCGAGGGCCGCTTTCTTTCAATGGCGGCCGAAGACTGCCTTTGCCTTATTCCTGTGCCGGCCGAAGGCCGCTTTCTTTCATTTGCGGCCGAAGGCTGCATTCTTTCATTTGCGGCCAAAGGCTGTCTTGTTCCTGTGGCGGCCGAAGGCCGCTTTCTTTCAATGGCGGCCGAAGGCTGCCTTTGCCTTATTCCTGTGGCGGCCGAAGGCCGCTTTCTTTCATTTGCGGCCGAAGGCTGCATTCTTTCATTTGCGGCCAAAGGCTGTCTTGTTCCTGTGGCGGCCGAAGGCCGCTTTCTTTCAATGGCGGCCGAAGGCTGCCTTTGCCTTATTCCTGTGGCGGCCGAAGGCCGCATTCTTTCATTTGCGGCCGAAGGCTGCCTTGTTCCTGTGGCGGCCGAAGGCCGCTTTCCCTCATTGGCGGCCGAAGGCTGCATTCTTTCATTTACGGCCGAAGGCTGCCTTGTTCCTGTGGCGGCCGAAGACCGCTTTCTTTCAATGGCGGCCGAAGGCTGCCTTTGCCTTATTCCTATGGCGGCCGAAGGCCGCATTCTTTCATTTGCGGCCGAAGGCTGCCTTGTTCCTGTGGCGGCCGAAGGCCG
This sequence comes from Oscheius sp. G VE-2021, assembly GCA_022343465.1. Taxonomy (NCBI): domain Eukaryota; kingdom Metazoa; phylum Nematoda; class Chromadorea; order Rhabditida; family Rhabditidae; genus Oscheius; species Oscheius sp. G VE-2021. The sequence continues at coordinate 801,745 of JAJQXH010000086.1, read as the reverse complement.
CTTTGGGTCATTTGCGGCCGAAGGCTGCATTTGCCTTATTCCTGTGGCGGCCGAAGGCCGATTTCTTTCATTGGCGGCCGAAGGCTGCCTTGTTCCTGTGGCGGCCGAAGGCCGCTTTTTGTTTGTTGCCGCTTTCTTTCAATGGCGGCCGAAGGCTGCCTTTGCCTTATTCCTGTGGCGGCCGAAGGCCGCTTTCTTTCATTTGCGGCCGAAGCCCGCATTCTTTCATTGGCGGCCGAAGGCTGCCTTGTTCCTGTGGCGGCCGAAAGCCGCTTTTTGTTTGTTGCGGCCGAGGGCCGCTTTCTTTCAATGGCGGCCGAAGACTGCCTTTGCCTTATTCCTGTGGCGGCCGAAGGCCGCTTTCTCTCATTGGCGGCCGAAGGCTGCATTCTTTCATTTACGGCCGAAGGCTGCCTTGTTCCTGTGGCGGCCGAAGACCGCTTTCTTTCAATGGCGGCCGAAGGCTGCCTTTGCCTTATTCCTATGGCGGCCGAAGGCCGCATTCTTTCATTTGCGGCCGAAGGCTGCCTTGTTCCTGTGGCGGCCGAAGGCCGCTTTCCCTCATTGGCGGCCGAAGGCTGCATTTGCCTTATTCCTGTGGCGGCCGAAGGCCGATTTCTTTCATTGGCGGCCGAAGGCTGCCTTGTTCCTGTGGCGGCCGAAGGCCGCTTTTTGTTTGTTGCGGCCGAAGGCCGCATTCTTTCATTGGCGGCCGAAGGCTGCATTTGCCTTATTCCTGTGGCGGCCGAAGGCCGATTTCTTTCATTGGCGGCCGAAGGCTGCCTTGTTCCTGTGGCGGCCGAAGGCCGCTTTTTGTTTGTTGCCGCTTTCTTTCAATGGCGGCCGAAGGCTGCCTTTGCCTTATTCCTGTGGCGGCCGAAGGCCGCTTTCTTTCATTTGCGGCCGAAGCCCGCATTCTTTCATTGGCGGCCGAAGGCTGCCTTGTTCCTGTGGCGGCCGAAAGCCGCTTTTTGTTTGTTGCGGCCGAGGGCCGCTTTCTTTCATTTGCGGCCGAAGGCTGCCTTGTTCCTGTGGCGGCCGAAGGCCGCTTTCTCTCATTGGCGGCCGAAGGCTGCATTCTTTCATTTACGGCCGAAGGCTGCCTTGTTCCTGTGGCGGCCGAAGGCCGCTTTCCCTCATTGGCGGCCGAAGGCTGCATTTGCCTTATTCCTGTGGCGGCCGAAGGCCGATTTCTTTCATTGGCGGCCGAAGGCTGCCTTGTTCCTGTGGCGGCCGAAGGCCACTTTTTGTTTGTTGCGGCCGAAGGCCGCATTCTTTCATTGGCGGCCGAAGGCTGCATTTGCCTTATTCCTGTGGCGGCCGAAGGCCGATTTCTTTCATTGGCGGCCGAAGGCTGCCTTGTTCCTGTGGCGGCCGAAGGCCGCTTTTTGTTTGTTGCCGCTTTCTTTCAATGGCGGCCGAAGGCTGCCTTTGCCTTATTCCTGTGGCGGCCGAAGGCCGCTTTCTTTCATTTGCGGCCGAAGCCCGCATTCTTTCATTGGCGGCCGAAGGCTGCCTTGTTCCTGTGGCGGCCGAAAGCCGCTTTTTGTTTGTTGCGGCCGAGGGCCGCTTTCTTTCAATGGCGGCCGAAGACTGCCTTTGCCTTATTCCTGTGGCGGCCGAAGGCCGCTTTCTTTCATTTGCGGCCGAAGGCTGCCTTGTTCCTGTGGCGGCCGAAGGCCGCTTTCTCTCATTGGCGGCCGAAGGCTGCATTCTTTCATTTGCGGCCGAAGGCTGCCTTGTTCCTGTGGCGGCCGAAGGCCGCTTTCCCTCATTGGCGGCCGAAGGCTGCATTTGCCTTATTCCTGTGGCGGCCGAAGGCCGATTTCTTTCATTGGCGGCCGAAGGCTGCCTTGTTCCTGTGGCGGCCGAAGGCCGCTTTTTGTTTGTTGCGGCCGAAGGCCGCATTCTTTCATTGGCGGCCGAAGGCTGCCTTGTTCCTGTGGTGGCCGAAGGCCGCTTTTTGTTTGTTGCGGCAAAAGGCCGCTTTCTCTCATTGGCGCCCGAAGGCTGCCTTGTTCCTAATTGCTGCCGAATTTTATCTCGCATTAGCATTACTGTGAATGAAGGCCGCAGCGCTGCCAATTTGAGATGTTTTAAACGTTGAATTTAATGTAAATTGTAAACTGTACTGCATTTTTTTATAGGAAATATAAAAAGCAAAAGAACAAAAATATTTAGGAACCGATCTCCGTACCATCAGATTGACAGCAGGAAACGCTGCCTCTGCGCCATAGAGCCGCTGTGAGGAGTGTTGGCCGCCACGCTTATGTATAGCGGCGCTGTGCAAGTGCACATATGCAGTGAAATTTTGTGGAAATGACACATAAAACGTTGGAAAACGGTTCTGTAGATATATTTGGCGTAGCATGGTGAATTTCGTTCATATCAATGTATATTTGAACCTGCGGCGGGCCAAAATGTACCATTTTACCCTATTTTTGGAGTGATGTGCCAAAACCATTCGACAGATTTGGCTGAAAGTCTACGCGCCGCGACCTGCAACAGGTTCCGGTACGTGGCCAAAATTTCAGCTTGATTGCTTCATCCGTTCGCTCGTAACAAAACGATATGAGATCAACGGGAGACATCGGCGTTTTTTCTCACCACCCGCATCCTGGAAATTAGCATAGCAAAAACATTATGCTAATTTCTAGGGTGGGAATCGGTTTGTTTTTGGTTGCTGAAAACGATTCTTTGGTCAGAATTGGAAAATATTGATTTCCAATGGAGCCCGGGCGATTTGAAGTTTGGCCGCCCCCGCACAAGACAGTGGAGGAACCAAACCACCGCGCAGCGCTTCGCGCTGCGCGCAGTTGTTTTCCAAAGACCATTTTACTTTCACACTGCAAGGCTAGTATTTGTGGTAAAACCATCAGACTGATTCAGATTTAATGCATAAAGGATACAATTTTTAAAAAATCAAAAAAAATTACAACAACAAAAAAATGCCATATTCTTTAGCTTAGCCCATAAATGGAATAATCGCAACAAACCTGGGCAGTGAACAAAAAAAAAGAACTAAATATATTTTCGGTATTACACGACTGTTTCAGTGACAAACAAATTATATTAGACATTGATATTCATTTTAAAAAAAACTAAATTTTCGGCCCCTTCGTTCTTACGTCTTGTTTGCACTGTGTTTACGTGATGATGTATATTTGGCGGCGTTTTGAACAAACAAGAAACTATGTTTTAATTAAAATTGAGAGAAATAGTTATATTTTTAATTGTGTTCTGCAAAAATGTTTTTTTGGCAGAAATTGAAATATCAAATCAATCGATTAAAAAGTGTAAAATAAAACATCTTCAATTTGTTTAGTTGGTCTTTTGGAATTCTACTTTTCGAATTGTTTTCCCTCGGAGAAGCGCCCTACGGAACCATTCAACCACAGGACATGCCTAAATACCTGGATGAAGGGAATAGACTGCCACAACCAGCAACATGTCCAAATGAAATGTGAGCAATTGTTTTTTGTTGTGTAGTTATTGATTTTTTTAATGTGAAAAATTTATTTTTATTTTTTTTTATTTTTCAGCTTTGAAATAATGGCAAAATGCTGGGAGAGAACGGTGGAATTGCGACCGGATATTGATCAGGTTGGTTCAGTTTCAGAAAATTTGAAATCACTTTGAATGTTTTTAGTTCCGCTAATGGACCGACCATTTGCAAATGATTAAAAAAAATGAAGGCAAATTAAAGCACGATTTAAAAAAAGAAATGCCTTCGAAAAAAATAAAAAGGTTTAATTGATTTGTAAATATTGTTTTTATAAATATTTTCAATTACTGCTTTGAATTCTAGTGAATTGCAAAAACAAACAGCAAAAATATTTAAAGGGGTCAAAAGTCTATTGATCTTTTTTAAAGTTTTGGTAAAAACACTTTTTTTTAAATTCTTATATAATAATGATTCTATGAAAAACAATTGAATTTGAGTTTTTTAAACAACAGTGTTTTCTGGGAGAATCAGTTTTTTTAAAATTAATTGCAAGAATGTTTTATTAAAAAGAATAAATCTTTTTATATTTTTCTGATATGTAGTTTAAAAAAACATTAAAAAAAAGTTTTTTTACAGATTCGCGACAATTTAACAACTTTGCTGAACAGTGACAGTACCAGCTACGGGTACCTTGCAGTTTCCGAAGTTCAGGAAGACAACGACGTCTGTGAAATTTGATTTTCTTGATTCGAAATTTGTGTATGATCTCATGCCTTTTTTACTTTATAATAAATATAATTATTTTGAAATAAAGATTATAAAAAAGGTTTTTCACGTTCTTCTAGTTGAAGGTTTCAACGACCGGTTAATCAAGTTGCATTGGAATGTGATTATTGAATTGCGTTCTCAGAGTATTTTCTAAATACATTTGTGAAGATAAAATGAATTTTAAAAAAAACTAATTTGATATTCATTTGTTTCATACGCATATTGCACAAAATTCTTAAACTTTTGGTCCAAAGTCGTTCCTGTTCAGTTCGTGAAAGCTAAAAATTGTATATGTTTCTCTTTCAGATTGAATGTTTAATAAAAGATCAGACCAAAAGCTGTTCGTTTCCCAACATCATTGAGCATTCAAAATAATCAAATCATTAAAGATTTAATGTGATTGTAAAACTTCTCGGAAAGCCCTTTTATAATTAAAGGAAACATGCGATTTATCAAATTGTCAATTTATTTTCTTTTTCCCAGTCATGCACATGTTTTAGGATCCAGAGTACATAGTTACTAATGAGTTATTGCCATCCAAACAAAGTAATGTAACTAAGAAAAATAGGACCGGACAATATTGAATTTCCGTTCAAGGAGTCAAACTCAAGTGTAGTTGTTGCCAACTCTAGTTCCCCCAATTTTCGCCCTTAGCGCTGAACTGCGTACGACATTTTCGTTCACACGCAATTTTTCTTTGGATTACTGTAGCTACTTCTTTAAATTCTCTTATTTTCTTGAATTTAGCTATTGTTTTCTATCATTTTTAGTTGAATTTGTACAAAGTGGTTTTCAATTTGCAAAATTAGTTAATTTAATTGGTCATTGGTAGTTTCCGAGTTCGGTTCTCTCTGGATGTTTTATATTTTGAATTGCCCGCCCTTTCATTTGCGACGGAAAACATTGCTGTAGCCCTCTGTTATAGTGTCGTTTAAACGAAGTAGCATTGGCACCGACTATAGTAATCAGTAACTTTTAACCGTTTTAGCGAGGAAAAAGCTCCGGGAGAGTATTAAATTTTTAGGATATTTAGGGGACAGTCAGAAGGCTTTTTGACTGTTTTTTTCCCTCGAATGTTTCAGTCTGCCTCTCTACCGTTTACACACTTTTTCGCAATTTCAGTAAACAGCGGGCAGATGTTCGATTAATTTTATAATATGTTGGCTGACAAAACCACCTAACCCATTAAGACACGAATACTGTAATATATACTATTGTTTAAAAAAAGTACTATGCAAAATTTCAAATGTTGAAGGTTTATTTCTCTTTTTTAATGTTTTATTTCCTTTAGTTGTAAAATTTGTAATTTGAAATTTATTTGTGTCACACATATGTTGCACGAAATTCTTAACCTTTTGCTCCAAGATCGTTATTGTTCAGTAGGAAACAGCTAGTTATATATGCATATTTTTCAGATTGGATATTTAATGTAAGATAAAACCAAAAACGGTTCGGTTCCCAACATCATTAAGCATTCAAAAGCATAAAACATTCAAAGATTTAATTGATTGTAAAAATTCTCATAAATCCCTTTAAAAAAAATTAATGGAAAATTGCGATTTATCAAACTGCCTATTTATTTTCTTTTTCTCAGTCATGCAGATGTTTCAGGAAATTGTTAAACTTTTGTTACAAGATGCTTAAAAGTTAATTTAACTAAGGAAAATGAGATAAGATAATAACGATTTTACACAGGGAGAATCCCACGTTGCGCCAGTTTTTCACACCCGCTTGTTGGTTTCCCCGATTTGGTAGCACATCACAAATGCAACACAAACAGCGCCCGTATAGCTCAGTGGCAGAGCGTCTGTTTGTGAACAAAAGGTCGGTGGTTCGATCCTACCTTTGGGCATACTTTTTGGTTTCAACATTCAAAAATCATAATGTTTTCTTTGTGAATAAATTTTAACTTTTTTCTCTCAATGCGAAATTAAACGTTTGAGTTGACTTAAACTCATCAAGTCCTTACGGCAAAAATTATAAAACAGGCAACATACAAAGTATAATAAACCCAACATTTTTTTTTTGAAATTTGCATATAACATCAAATTTTTCACTTCGGAGGAAATTATTATCAAAGCATACTATTTTTAACCACAGTTTTTAACCATGTTAAAACTGTTAAAACAAATTCTACCCAGTATTTTGCAACTATCTATAACTTTTTATTGATTGTAGCTAATTATGATTTTACATCACGGTCAAAATCACTAATTTGATTTTTATTATAGTTTCTCAAAAAAAAATATAATACAATCATTGAAATGTTGACATGAAGAGATCAAGAAGAGACAAAGAAGACAAGAATAGCATGACTCTACTTATTACTTCTGGGGGTCACAGACATGGTGTTGCTTGGATGAACCCGGATAACCCTCGGATTTCCGGAAGTTTCATCAATCGTGGCGGTGGCATCGCTGTGGTCGATGCAAATTAGGCACCTTCTTTTTACTTCTTTTCGAGAAATGGCGCTCATCAGAAGGATTGTGAAAGAGTTCATTGTCATCATTATGAAGAAGACGTAGCCGAACTGAAACATTGAATTCATGCAAAAATTAAAATTTTACCAAACTATTTCACTGTTTCAGTGGTGTACTTACAATTTAAAATGGTTGGGAACCATTTCAGCGAAAGTAGTTTTGGCGAGAAGATAATATGCGACTTTTGATGCAAACCTGGGAATATCCCATCCTCCGCCGCTTTTCTGTTTCCGCGGTTTGGTAGCACATTGCAACTGGAACACAAACAGCGCCCGTATAGCTCAGTGGCAGAGCGTCTGTCTTGTAAACAGACCAGGAGTGTAGGCCCCGCTAAGCGGGGCCTACACTCCTGGAGCGTGTGGTATCGGCACAACAGAAGCATTTGGGTGATACTAAACTTGCTGGAAAAGAAGGTTTTAAATAGGCGGCCTTTGGACGCTCTGTACGCGGCCTTCGGCCGCTCAGTGCTCGGCCTACGGCCGCAAAACGGTGCCTCCGGCACCGCCAGCCGCATTTGCCCGCCAATCGCGAGGAAATGACCAACCACTTCCACAGTAGCCAGTAGCATCAAATAAGTTTGTTCAAATCAATTGGGGTCAATTGGGCGACTTTTAACCGCTTGAAAGGGCGACCTTCGGCAGCTTCTCCTTCAATCCAGTTGTTAGGCTAATTAAGGTCTTTGCTTCTATCCTAAGGTTAGGCTAAGTAAGGTCGCTGCTTCTATCCTAAGGATAGGCTAAGTAAGGTCTCTGCTTAAGTCCTAAGGGTAGGCTAAGTGAAGTCTCTTCTTCCATCCTAAGTGTAGGCTAAGTAAGGTCGCTGTTTCTATCCTAAGGGTAGGCTAAGTAAGGTATCTGCTTAAGTCCTAAGAGTAGGCTAAGTGAAGTCTCTTCTTCCATCCTAAGTGTAGACTAAGTAAGGTCGCTGCTTCTATCCTAAGAGCAAGTTAATATAAATCTCCTCTTTATGTCTTTAAGGTAGGCTAAGTTCTAAAGATAGGTTAAGTAAAGTCTCTTCTTCTACTCTAAAGATAGGCTAAGTAAGGTCTCTGCTTCGATCCTAAGAGTAAGTTAATTAAGGTCTATGCTTCTATCCTACAGTGAGGTCTTTTTTTCTATCCTAAGGGTAGGCTCAGTGAGGTCTTTTCTTCTATCCTAAAGGTAGGCTAAGTGAAGTCTTTTCTTCTATCCTAAGGGTAGGCTAAGTAAAGTATCTGCTTCTACCCTAAGGATAGGCTAAGTAAAGTCTCTGCTTCTATCCTAAGGGTAGGCTAAGTGAGGTCTCTCCTTATATTCTAAGGATAGGCTAAGTAAGGTCTATGCTTCTCTGTTCAGTGGGTAGGCTAAGTAAGGTCTGTCTAAATACCCAATGGGTAGGCTGAGTAAGGGGTTTCCTTCTATCCAATCTGTGGGATAAATGATAATTCTCCTTCTGTCTAATGTGTAGATGATACGAAAAGGTTCGAGAAGTGATTTGGGTTAAGGTCAGAATCTTATGGGAAGAGCACAACCGCCCAGCCTTAAAGCTAGACCGGCCCGGAGGAAATGAACTACCCCTTTTCCGTCACTTGGCTACGCTAATTTCGGCCCTCTCCCCGCCTACCATCTTTGCCCGCCAACCGTGAGGAAATGGCCGGCCCCAAAATAGGCTAATTCCGAGACAACCATCGAGAGAAAGGCGAGAGAGCATGGGAAATGAGGAGGCGCAGGCAGCGCACGCAGCTAGCGCACTTTCACCCCGGGACATCACACAAACACACAAAAGGAGACCATAAGCGAATTGTATAAGAGAGGAAGGTCGGTGGTTCGATCCCGCCTGGGGGCATTTTTTTTAACATTCAACAATGTGAATGTTTCTTCTGGCTTAACTGGTTTTTTAAACCTGATTGATGCAATTTATTTTGAGATTTCATTTTTATTGATTAGATGATGTCAACCAAATGTTTTGTTGCCATGACAAAAATAAACTTGGAAGTTGACTTTAATTCAGTCTTGTCTCAAATGTATAAAAAGATTTTATAATATTGAAAAATGTGTTTGCACAGCAAAAGCTTCAGATAACCTCTAAAAATATAAAATATATACATTTCTATTGTTTTGAAAACATTGTATTTTTGTTAAAATATTTTGTAAATAATTTATTTTAATATTTTATTACCCAAACTATTCTTTTCGTTTTCAACAAATAATTGTTATCGCTTTATTTTTTTACTTTGCTTAGCCGACTGTTTCACTTCATTTCCATCATAAGTTCTCGAGGCTATTTTCATTGCCTCTCCTGATCCTTAAAACTTACAAATTCATCCAAAAAGGCCTGAAATCCAGGTTGAGCACTGAAGTTGAAAAGCATCAGAATCTCGTAGCCGCATTCCAACAGAACAACCAGGACACTGACCAAAATAAAGACGATAATCGACTAAAATAAACAAATTTACGAAAAGTGGAAATGGTTACTTCTTCTCGGATTCTCGCTTTTCTCTCTCCTGATGTCATTATTCTCAAAACCAGAGTGGTTTTCAGAAGACAGCCCATGCTTATTATAATGCTGACGACGCCAAATACACAGCTCATGTAGCGGAAAACCTAAAAAAATTAGTTTCATGTGAAAAAATTGTTTTGAAATGTGAAAAAATAGAAAAAAATAGTTTCAAAATGTGAAATTTTCAAATGGTGGAATTCCTTGATTTACAGAAGGTACATACTTTTGCAGCATTAAAGTAAGGTAAAGTGACATTTTCACTTGCACAATGAAATGAAAAAAATTCAAACGTTTTTTGTTTGTCTCACAATTTTAAAAAAATTTAAATTTAATGACTCACATGTTTCAAACGCTACTCATATAAACCCACTTATAAAACATTTGCTGGGCCGGTAACTAAAGAATTTTACACTGGTTAAAATAATTTGTCTTTTTGCCTGATTGACAATTTCACGTTACACAGACATCAAAGCGACCTACATGATTTTTATTTTACTTCTTTTTGAATTAAAAAGTGTTTTTGATTAATTTATTCTGAAAGCAAAATAAGTACTGATAAATCATAAAACTGAATAAATTAAACAATAAATATCATAGATATTTTTAGTTAATCTAATTTTGCCAAGTAGCATTTGAAGATTCGATAACAACAAAACACAAAAACCAACACATGACTGGCCTTAGCTTTTCTTAAGGTTGTTATATTTTTCTTTCTTTCCAAAAGGACAACAACACTATTTAATTTTAAAAGTTCACTATAAAAATTCATTTTCAAGTGAAAAATTGATTGAACAAAACAAACCCCCAATTTTTTTAAAATTTATATTGACTACACGTTTGAACATATTCAGTAAAACTTAGGGTTGACAAACATTTTTAAACAATGATGTTTTTTTGGCTATTTGTTCGATTTGCATAAAATGCATAAGCTTACCATAACCGCTATAGGATTTTCGCGTGGTCCATGTCTTTCTTTTCCATTAGCATCGATAGTGTAGGTGAAGGGGTTGAAAAATAGAACAGAGCAAGCTGCATAACAGCAGCCAATATCTGCTGTGAGAATGATGACAAGGTTCCGGGGACTCCATATCTGAAAAACTAATATATATATATATATATATATATATATATATATATGTGTGTGTGTGTGTGTGTGTGTGTGTGAGAGAGAGAGAGAGAGAGATAATGTGTATGTATGTGTTTTGCCTCAAAACTTACACTTTTGAAACTATGCGGCGTACAAACGGCCGACCACTGAATAATCGCCGTCAGCATGTTTGCAATCATATGAGTGAAATAATTTGAGCCTGTAATACTTGCAGCAATGCGAAATGGAAGTTCAAAAGCTTTTCCTGAAAATCTCGTAAAATTGAAATTTCGTGTCACCATTTTACCAAGTCCGCTCAAAACATGGAACCGAATGTAGATGGTTGCCACAGCTACCATTACGTCAAAAACCCCTGAAACGTAGATAACCGTGAAACATTCAGATGTTTTGTCTTTGGATTTTTTTTTGGAAATTTTAATTAAAAATGAGTTAAACTAGTCCGGGCTCATGTTTCATCCATATATGAAGGTCGTGTAAAAACTAAAATAAACGTTTGTTCCACGATAAGCATTATATTAAAATGTTTAATTTAGGCAAAATGAAAATTGCATAAGTAATGAAAAAACCTAAAAGTCATTCCAGCTTATTGGCAAATGCCATTTTTTCTGTTTATTAGTATTATCCAGTTTTATGTATTTTTAGAACACTTTTGGGTTTTACTAGATTTTGATCTTCAATGCTGATCATTTTCAAAACCCCAAACGGTTGATATTAATTGACTTATTTACTTTTAAATGACTTATTTACGAAAAAACAAACCTGTGACGATGTACACAATATAGAAAGGAGCTCGGAACATTCTTTTCTTCGAAGTTGCAAAGATAATCAAAACGATGACGTAGTAGAGGATGATCACAGCCTCAATGAACAGGCGAACGTCGATGAAGGCTGCCAATCCTGGGTCCATTTTCTGACAAAAAGTGTTTTATAAACGCTAAGGTACATTCATGATACAATTAAAACACTCTAAACTTTGGTTTAAAAAAATTACAAAAAAAGTTGTCGAAAAATTTAGTTTTGGACGATTTAATGTTTTAGCGGCTGCACTTTAGGAGAATCAGATCCATCTTCATTCACCGGAAGGTATCTTTTCCAACAAAAATTGGTTTGTGTGTGAAACAAATTGCTCATAATATTCAATGGTCACTGAATTAAAAATGGATTGATTAAAATATTTAGAGATAAATCAATAGAAAAATATTTTTAATACTTTCCTACTACTTAAAAAAATTGAAACTTTATTTTAGAATTTGGCCGTTTCAGGAGATCTACTTAGAAGAAAAAAAAATTGTTTCACACTATTTGGCTAATTTAAACTTGTTTTTATTTTTATTTTGTTTTCAAAAAAATTTTGAAAGTGGGTGAATGTTTCATTCACAACAGTTGAGCATTTCCAAAAAAATTAAATTGATTATCCCCTTTTTAAGTTAATATAAATGGTTCAAACAAAACCAGAATGCATCACTAAAAAATTATGGTATCTGGAGTTAACAAATAAAAACAATTAAAGAATCTTTTTCATATGCGACGCAAAATGTTTTCGTGTTTATGCTCGTTTTTAAGCTAGGCTAGGTTTTTATTCAATGTTACAGAAAACACAAAAATAGTCTTTTCTTTAAATGTTCGGTGAAGATGTACACGCCTTATAATTTTAGAATTACAAAATAAAAATCATTCAACGCTTCATTTGCCATTTCAAAGACAAATTTCAAATTTAATTTAACGTTTGTTTGACTAGATGATGTAAGACGTCATTAGCTGAAACAATTTTGTATCGTCCAAAAATAAACATATTTTTAAATAGCAAATGTTTCAAAGAACAAAAGAAGAAATCTGAAGTGATGAAGTCATAACTTATTATTAGCCAATATGTAGCTTTCATTCAACTAATGTTACACAAAATTTCAAAAGAAAATGTTTTTTTGCACTTTTCAGAGAAAAAAATATAAAATAAAACTTTTCCGAAAAATGAAAAATTATTTCGTTTTTAGAAACATGTAAAAAAGTTTAACAAAGTTTGTTAGTTAAACGTTCAGATTACGGTTCTTCACATGTAAAGTTCATTTGGGCAGGTTTGGAAAATAATATTGGGTGCCTATTTTAGTTAAAACTCGTTGTTTCGAATTTCTTTAATGCTGCTTCTGTTAAGTCGAAAATAAATTATTAAACATTCTCGAGACGGTGTTCGTAACGTTTAACTAAATCAATGTTTTATTACTGAGCACGGTAAGACATTCATTCAACTTAACACTTTGACTCGAGATTTTACCGTTTTACTGCAAAGAAAATTATAAGTAACTTTTACCTAATAAAATATAATAAAAATAATATTTTAAATTATTTGAATTGTTCAATCACTCTGCTGGGCCATTTATAAATTAATAAACGTGAAAATGATCAAGGTTTTTTTCAGTTAAAGGGGAAGGACCGCGTAAAAATAATTTTTCTGATTTTGTGATAAAAGTCTGGATCTCATTCTCAGGATTTCAAAAAATACCTCTTTTACCCATTTTGGATCAAAATGAAGCCATTTAGTAGCACTTGAAATTTGGGGAAATTACCATTTGAATTGCCGCCAACTCTGCGTCTCCCCATTTCACACACACTCTCGCCCATTCTGGCCGTGTTTCCATGCGGCAAACGCGTATAATGGCCGTGTAAACGCGCCCCTTTTGCAGCCCAAATCATATAAAAGGGGTATGTTTCGGAATCGTGGAAACGACATCTATTCAATCAAACTAAAATAAAGATACTTTGAAAAATCAATTTTACGAGGTCCTTCCCCTTTAACTAATAAAAACATTAAAAGCTTTTGTTTGGGTAAGATTGGCAAATTGAATTATTATAAAAAGTTGGATTACTTAACAATACAACCAGAAAACATAAGAGAGAGAGTTTTGGCTTTTCAATCGGTAACCTAAGTATCACTTTTCGCATGCAAAAACGTAACATTGCGCGTTCACGAATATTCAAAAACAAGCAGGAGAACAAACTAATATCGCTTCTTTTCAGCGACAAACGTGCGAAACGAGGCGTTGGCTACAACTTATGCCCTACAGACCTAGAAAACATGTACCCGACTTCTGTTTTTCAATCAGAGCACGCGTTGAAGAATGCGGGGATCGAAACTCCAAATGATTGCACGTTAGACGACAACACTTCCGGTTGAGGAGGTTTTCATTTGAGGGCATCTGAGGCTTCATTGGAACAGTTATTTGCAGAGAACATTTGGAAAAGGATAATGAACACACATACACATACACACGTATACGCGCATAAAATAAAACATTGATTCAATTTGTAACTTAGCAACTTGATTCATAATTAAAAAATGTCTGCAAAAATGTTCTAAAGTTCAAATTTACCAAGATGTTTTATTTTTGTCATATTTCTTCATTTGTTTCTTTCTTGCTTAAAATAGAACAATTATGGCTTATTATAATGAACCTATCTTTTAAAAAAGTAAATCTTACCTTTTCTTGTCATAATTAAAGGTCATTTTTGTCAAGGTTTGTTCCCAATTTCATGAAATCCATCTATTTCGAGACGAACTGTGGAGAAAAATTTCCCCTTTATTGTGGTATCAATGAAACATGGAAATGATGAAACTTCAGAATTTAAAATTTTCTAGCAAATTCAAATCGAAACTTAGTTTAATTAAATATTTAAAAGTCAATTACTTCGTTTTGAGCACGAAAACGATTAGCTTGTGAAAATTTCGCGCTTTTCAAATAATTTGATGAGAAAAAGTTTTGGATGTGATATTTTTTACACTATTTTGTATTCTACCAGCTTTAAACCCATTTAATGGTATGCAGGTCTTTCAAAACTGTATTAAAAGTTTTTTTTGTGATGTGAGAAGCATTTTTCAAACATTTCTCAAACGTTCCCACATTAATTTAATCAACCGGCATCAATTTTCATTTTTTTTCTCAATTTTTCAAGTAATGCAATATCGAATAACAAAAATTTCGTTTTAAAATTTTGTCAGGTGAATTTTCGCTCTTTTGACCAAACTTCCCGCCAACCAGTTCCCATTACCTGGGGATAATCCCACCCACTCTGAATAGTCCCGACTGCATAAAACCAAACGGCCAGATGGGAAAACACAGTCTGGGTTTGTTCAGCCATGAATTTCCTCTCCCTTCTACTTCCTCTTCTTTTGGTCTTCCTGTCTGCGGTGGTAGCTTTACTTTTTTTATAATTTGTTTAATTACATAAATTTAGACTGCTTTCAACGTTGCTCCTTCTGGAATGTGCACTGTGGAGAAGGGAGGAGACTGCATGAGATGCCACTGCGATTCCAAGCTCAAGTGCGTCAAGGGGAAATGCCAGTGACCAATTAAATGAAGCTTTCAAGTTGCGAATGTCTTTAACCAAACTTGAGTGATCTTTTTGATCAAACGCCCTTTTATAAAATTACGCATTGAATCGTGTCAATGAAAATGTCTTTCAAATTGGTTTGAAACTTCAGTTTTCCAATTTGCAAATAAAGGTTGTTAAAAACAGAAGTGTGCAGTTGCTTTTTATAAGCAATTTGCGAAAGCATTCAGGTGGTTAGTTTTAGATTTTCGAAAACTTGGTCTTTCATGTTTCAAACTGAAAATATATATTCGGAAAATTTAACAATATAATAATAACTTTTGATGGGTTTCTAAACAAAATTATAGATAAACTTCTGCCACTGTTTAAACATATTAACATTTTTCCAAAAACACGAATTGACGAGACGTTTACCAAATTAATGCAGTCATAGAAAAAATGGATCGTCAACTAAAAACTTCAATTTTTAAAACTGTGAAAAACTTTCAATTCAGACCATGCCATTGTACTATCCTCTTGAAACATCTTTATGATGGATGTTGGTTTTTTGATTCGCAGTACAAATCAGTTATCGAATCGGTTTTTCTTTTGAGTCTACTTTCTATCACGTGATTTCTGATACCCCTAAAAGAATTGAATTGCAGTTTTCTAACCAGTCTCTTCTCTTTTTTGTAGTTTTCTCTTTTTCAAAATACTGGAAATTCATTTTATTACACATTCTGTGTAATAAAATGAATTTCCAGTATTTTGAAAAAGAGAAAACTAAAACCACGCAAAAATTTAATCTTAATCAAGTAAAACCAAAATCGTAAGCTGTCAAAATTAAAATATCAAATAGAATCAAACCCTTTAAATTCTGAGGTTTAAAATTTTTTAAAAGTTAAAATTTTAAAATTCCGAATTTTCATTTTTTTAAATTCTGAAAGAAAAAAGTCAAAATTTTAAATTATACTTTACGTGGGTGTTTCAATAGTTTTATAAATTTAACGCTAAAATGGCATTAGTTAGTATTTTTTCCTCAGGTTGTGCAGTTCAAATGAAGTCGAGTTTTTTTTAAAGGGGAAGGACCGCGTAAAAATAATTTTTCAGATTTTGTGATAAAAGTCAGGATCTTATTCCCTTGATTCCGAAATATACCTCTTTTACCCATTTTGCATAAAAATGAAGCCATTTAGTAGCACTTGAAATTTGGGGAAATTACCATTTGAATTGCCGCCAACTCTGCGTCTCCCCATTTCACACACACTCTCGCCCATTCTGGCCGTGTTTCCATGCGGCAAACGCGTATAATGGCCGTGTAAACGCGCCCCTTTTGCAGTCCAAATCATATAAATGGGGTATGTTTCGGAATCGTGGAAACTATGTCTACTCAATGAAACTAAAATAAAGATACTTTGAAAAATCAATTTTACGAGGTCCTTCCCCTTTAAGTAGAGAATTCGACCTCTGACTGTTTCAATGTTACTTCATGTAAATTACATTAGCAGCAGAAAACACACTTAGGCACTGTCTGTGCCTTAGTTTTTGTTCTTCCTAAACCAGCTCTGAAACTTTAAGTTTGTTTTGCATTGCTCAAACTAGAAAGAACATAACAAACTATTCAAACTGTTTTCTTAAATTTTAAAAACTCACACACGCTCACACATACACACGCAGTATTCCAGGCTGTTTTGGGTTTTCAAACCCCAAAACAGTCCAATGTTTTTATCCGCTCTCACATTGATCTCTCAAACTCCATATCCTATGATTCACCGCTCTTCTGGCCGGACTTTCGACCGGCTGTCCTAATTATCTCTGGTTTAGCCCTTGTTATTCCGAATACTCCCATAAAAACCGTTATCCAGTCGCAAAACACGGTCTCTTTTTGTTCAGCATGAAATTCGTTGCTCTTCTCCTGCCCATACTTTTAATCTTTATGTCAACTGTGGTGAGTTTCACTTTTTCTTTCTTCTTAATTTTGCAATTTGCTTCAGACGGCTTTCAACGTGGCTCCTTCTGGGGTGTGCAGTGTTCAGAAGGGAGGCGACTGTCATAGATGCCATTGTGCTAAGAAGCTGAAATGCGTCAAGGGAAAGTGTAAATAAAATGAAATAAATGATTAAAACTTTGGAGTAATGTGGCAAAAGCGAAAGTTGTAGAATAAGCGAAATGAGTTAAAGTGCGAAAGGTAAATGAAAAAAAGGGATTATTATTAACAGTAAAACTCACTGTCAGTACGTTCTTCTATTTTTTTTTTTAAATGAAAATTAATGGAAAAAAAGAGAATAAACATTTCTGCTTCATTTATTTTCGTAATTTTTGACCAAACAAGAGAAAAATCCACCGATTCGAAAATTTGTAAGTTTTTGCACAAAATTTGTTCCTCCGATATTTCAACTCAAAAATTTTGTTTTCCATTTTTTGATCAAGTATAAAATTTCTATGTCATCTTGTTGCACAATTTAATTGAAGAATTTAAATAAATGTAGCCACTTCAACTTATAAAACAGAAAATGAGCCAATAAAACAAAATGTTATTGATTTAATTTTTTATTTCATTTATATAATCACACTGAGCACAAAGCGGCGTTGTAAATCTCTCGCTCTACATAATATACATACACTCTCTCTGCCTCTCTCTCCCTCTCTCTCGCTAGAGAGAAGCAGAGAAGCAGAGAACACTAGAGGGAGGGCTACGGGTGTGTGGGCGGGGCTTCTGAAAGGCACTGGCCCTCGGCGACGGCGGGGCGCGAGGAGATCGGAGAGCGGGGTCCCTTCGCCTGAGAAACCCGACAAGTCAAGGTCCCTCTCGGCGGGCACGGAAATTTTCAAAAAGAGTGAATAACTGTGGAATTTTATAAAGAGGGGCGGGGCTTAATTACACACATGGCACTGCGATTCACAGAACCAATCGATATCGATCGATTGTTAGATGGCCGCTCGGGAAAGGAGGATCCGGGATTGAGCGAGAAGGAAATGGCAAAATCGATTGGAATCGATTAGTTGAGCACACGAATACTGGCTGAGTGGAAAGACGGCGGACTAGGTGAGAGGGGGGGGGACGGAGCCGTTTTCCGATTTGGTTAAAGGACTGTGGGGTGACTAGAAAGGGGCGGAGCTACCACTGCTCGTAGGGCAGTACCTTCTCATCGGTCATGTTCAGCTGAGACTCCTGTTGATTCGGCTGCTGCAATTGCTGTTCCGGCTCAGTCGGGGCTGGGGCGTAGTGCTGGAGCATGTTGTAGTCGAAGTTGGGCATGTAGTCCTGACCGGCTGTCAGAATCACGCATTGGTCCAGCTGAAAAAAAGAGAATTAGAGCAAAAATTGCAGTTTTTGCGTTTTTAAACCTATTTTTTAAGGAATAATTTAAATTCAAAAATAATTCATTCGATTATTACATCATTGCCCGAAGGAAAATTCTAATTAATGTGAACAGAAATTTAATTACATTTATCGACTGTTTCATAACCGTTTTAAAACAACATTCAAACACTTGGTGAGATTTTTGACTACGGAAAATTTAATTTCAATTTTCATTTCACGGTGTATAAAAATGCATAATTCCAAATTTGCTTCTCGCCAATTTTCTAGTTTTTTCACAATTTTTAAAATAAAAAAAACTTTAAAGGTGAAATGCAATTTACTTGTGGAATTTTACGCGATTTTTTGATTTTTTGGTTCTCCTAGTGTTTCAAATTTTCAAACAAAAATAAATTATCTTCATGAAACAGGAATTCACTAATACAAAATTTATTTTTTTGTATAATATGTGGGAGTCTTCCAAACACGGCATAAAAAACATAAAAAAGAACAAAAAATCATTAAAACAATTTTTAACGTTTTGGATGTGATGCAACCACTGTATAATTAAAGTGAATCGTTTTATAAGCATTTATTCTTTTTTATAAACTTCAAAAATAATTTTTGGCCTCGCTCTTGAATTAAATCTATCGACTTCAAAATTTACCTAAGTTTCAAGTTGGGATATTTCAAAACTGATGTGTTCTAACAACACTTTTTAATTTTTAATTTTTTTTTAAGCTGAAAACCTTTTTGTAAGATAAATTGAGAAAGTTAGACAATTTTAAAATTAGAATAAAAATATTTACAAAAATATTTTTACTGGAATGTTTTGGGCATGTCTGATACTCGATCTTAGTATAGCAAACCAATGCCATACTGTTTCTTCAAATCACCGAAAAAACTAATTTACCTGCTGAGGGTAGCCAATTCCATGCTGGAGCATCATGTCCGGCTGGGTGGTCACGATGTACTGCGGCTGGGCGATGCTGGTCTCCGCAGAAGAGTAGTCCACAGAAACAGACGGCAAAGAAGTGGAAGTAAGGTGGTGTACAGACGGCTGAAAAGGAAAAATGTTATTTTAAATAAATCCAAATCTATAATTTTTGCTTTAATAAAATGAAAATGTAGAACGTAAATGGTTTTGTAGAAAATTACAGTCCTTACGCCTGTTTTGCACGCTGTTTACGGAAATAAAAAGTTTTAGGCAAATTTGCACGTTGTTTACAGGTCACCGTTCAACACAATCTTGTGCCCACTTTTCAAAAAGTAATAATTTGAATGTTGCTAACTACAATTTTTAAATTTATGCTTTGGAAATGGGTTGACCAAATTTGAGTTTTCCGCTGGAAATCAAAACAGCTACAAAACATTGAACCGACAAAAATCTCAATTTTATAAAATTAATTGTAAATGTTTTGTTATCTTTTTTTTTAAAATTTGCAACAGAACAAACTCAAAAATAACTCACCAATTGAGTAACCGGCCTGTACTGGAGAATGTTGATTGGCATGTGGATGTTGATGGGCGCTGGGGCACCTCCCATGGGGGACTGAAATTAAATATTTTGTAATTTGAATTTCTATAGTTTTTAAACTTTGTAATGTTTGTAAACTATTTATATGTTTAAAGCTTGTAGGGACTTAAATATGCTAATAATTACCTCAGACTTTCCATCGCTCAAAATTTGACTTGTCAACATGTCGTTGCCTTCAAGTCCGGAAAGCATCGATGTGGCATGTCGGGGAGCCAGGGAACCGTCCATTTCACTGAAAATATTTGTTTAATTATAAAATATATCTTAAAAGTTTGAATTTTCTTTTTCAGTTTTTTTTAAAATTTCATACTTCACTGTTTCAAAATTGTTGTTAATTTAATCTTAGTTTCTTTCAATGATCGCATATCTCTCATTCAGCTCTAGAATAACTGTTTCTTTCTACAAAATCGATAAATCAATTAAAACTAAAGTTATGTTTTGTAGTTTGCTCTATCAATTCACTCACCCGTACATGTGCAGCAGAAGGTTACTGTGGTTACTCGTCACCAAAGAATCCAATTGACTGGTATCCAGGTCCAGATGATGATCCGATGGAGGGATAAGAGCGCTCTGAAAGTGAAGATTTAAATTTTAAATTAAAATATGAAACTTCAAAGTAAGGAGGTAAGTTAGAAATATAACTAACAGCGTGAAGCGGCTGCTGGGCGAGGTGGATCTGACGAAGGCCGTTGGCTAGGCAGTTTGACTGAAACATTCAGATAGGGTCAATACATTTTAAATAAAGTTGTTTGAAAGTTTTAATTTTTTTTAAAAATAAGGTTAGGAACGCAATTGCTGAAAACTTCAATTTTTCCATTATTTGTTTTACAAAATTTGTTTTGCTGTTTCAGATAATGAAAGATCTATCAGTCACATGGCAGAAACAATTCGACATTTAATAATTGCTCAAAATAAAATTAGATATTGCACTTTAACGTAAAATTTGAAGTAGATTCAACAATTTTTACAAAAAAAACTTGGTTAAAAATACATGATTATGTCGCGGTTTCAGCCTTTTTACAAATTCTTCATTTTTCAGTCGTTCCATTGCTGGCTTCTTTCTGACTACAATATATTTTTCAAGCTATAATTTAAATTGTTTATTAGCAAAATAATACATTTTTATATAATCAAAAATCATAAATAGCCGAATTTGTGGACCTAACCACTTAAAATAGGCCAAAAATGCATAAAATTAACGAATTCAATGACATATCGCGGTATGACCAGAAACGTATGGAATTCATTGGTTCTTAGAAAAAAATTGCGAAAGATGATAAAAAATTAACATTTACTGAAATTAAAGTTTATTTACGCAATTTGTAGCATTTTTTTAGAAGTTTGCAAAATTTGATTTTTTTTTTAAAGTTTTTGTAAAAATGTACCGATGTTTCACAAATGTTAAAAAGCTGTCGCATATCTTTTGACATCAATGCTTACTGAGCGACATTAGGTTTTTGTTAAAAAATCATTTTTCCAGAAAACTAACCTTATTAGCGTTCTTCTTCTTCGGAGTCGTCGTTGTGATCAGAGGCTGGCTGTGGATCGACGAAGCCAAAGAAGTGGCGGGATTGCCATTGTGGTCTTCCGGGTGGTTTTCCATCTGAAATTTGAATTGATATATCCTTTATAGCATTAAAAAATAAAGTTACAACATAATAATTCTAATTTCTAAATGTACTTTTCAATAAAAATAAAACTGACCAATTTTTTCTTGGCCGCCGTGGCGTAGGTGAGCTGCCGCAAGTCGTTGTCGAGGTGGCCTGTGGACTCATTTTTTCTCTGATGCATCTCCTTGTGACACTGAAAATCAATTTTATTTTCATTTAATTGAAATAACAAATTTCAATTTTTTAAAATCTTGAATACAACCGTGGACTGAAAATCACATTTAACAAATAAACATTTCACGAAACTTCACAACAGTAACTCACCATTCTAAAATACCTTAAAACAAGCATAGAATTTAATTTTGAAAAAGAATTTCATGTTTTAAAAACTCACTTTTAAGCTGTTCTTCCATTTGAAAGTCATCTGGCACACGGTGCAGACGAAAGGCTTGGCATCTGAGTGAATCCTCTTGTGGTTCCACAAAGTGGACCGCCGGTTGAAGCGGGCCTTGCAAACCTGAAAATCGTAATTTTAGAAAAAAATAACAATTTCAAATATTTTCATTAATTTAAAAGTTTAAAAAAGGTGTTTGAAAAATTGAGTTCTTGGTGGTTAAATGTTTCAGCAGCAGGATTTCAGGATAGAAAAGATTCAGTTCCATTCTGCGACAAATACAAAACAGCATCCAACAATAGAAAATTGTGGTTTTGAATGAATTGTATTGCGTCATAAAGATCCTAGAACTTTATAAACTCATTCAAAACACTTTTTTTAAATTTCGTGTTTTAAAAAAAGTTTTTGGAAAAAATGATTTTTGGAGGTTTAATGTTTCAGCAACGGGATTTTAGAAGAAGAAAGGTTCATTTTCAATACAAATTTTTAACTTTCTTTGAAGAATTCAGTTTTTAAACTAAAAAAAAAAATTTGAGTAAAAATTAGTGATTCGAAGTTTCAAAAGCTCTACTTTAGTGAAAATTTGTTTTCATATTGGTCATCTCTGGATGTGTTTGGCAAAAGCCTCAGTTCTCTCTCTCTCTCTCTCTCTCTCTCTCTCTCTCTCTCTCTCTCTCTCTCTCTCTCTCTCTCTCTCTCTCTCTCTCTCTCTCTCTCTCTCTCTCTCTCTCTCTCTCTCTCTCTCTCTCTCTCTCTCTCTCTCTCTCTCTCTCTCTCTCTCTCTCTCTCTGTAATCTGTAACCGATAATTGACCTCTACTTCCCCTGACCCCCCCCCATTCCGCGATCGAACTCATTCGACCCGCAAAACAGCGATCGGCCGTCTGTTCGGCGTACCTTTGATTGCGCAAGAGGCGTCGGATACTCCGCGCGTCGGCTCTTAATTACTTCGAGCCAATTAGGATTATCCGCGGACAAACAGTCGAGGCAACTGCTGGCGCGGGGAACGCTGGCGGCACCTTGAAAGGCGCGCGTCTGGCGGCCCAAGAACTTCCGTGACCCAGGAAAGGTGAGACGGGCCCTATCGGCTGAGTGCTTCACCTACGCGCGATTAGCCGCGCGATATTGTGACAGCAGTGCACTTAGTTTTCAAAGCTAAATTTGACTTCTATTGCTTCCCTGAGTATCAATTTAGAATTTCCAAGTTCCCAGTTTCAAACTCACATCGCACTCGAAGGGCTTCATTCCAGTGTGGCTGTTCTGATGCTCCTCGAGCTCCATTTTGCTTCCGAATCGCGAAGGGCAGATGTTGCAAGGGTACGGTCGTTTCCTGTCCGCGGTCAGGTTCCTCCCTAAAACAGTGGAGTTGCGAGTCAAATTTTAAGTTCATTAAAATGATGCAAAATCCAAAATTTAAAAAAAAAAGCTTACCATTGTGTAACCTAGAAGCGTGATGGTTGTGGTTCATGTTCTCGTGGTTGTTGTTATTGTGAGGAGGAGGGGTGGCGAAAGTGGGGTGGATATTGAAGTTCGACAGCAACATGTCCGTGGTTGGGTACACTGAAATATCAAATTGATTAAAAGTCAGTTGAAAATTGTTTTTCAGAGAGAGAGAGAGAGAGAGAGAGAGAGAAAGAGAGTGAGTGAGTGAGTGAGTGAGTGAGTGAGTGAGTGAGTGAGTGAGTGAGTGAGTGAGTGAGTGAGTGAGTGAGTGAGTGAGTGAGTGAGTGAGTGAGTGAGTGAGTGAGTGAGTGAGTGAGTGAGTGAGTGAGTGAGTGAGTGAGTGAGTGAGTGAGTGAGTGAGTGAGTGAGTGAGTGAGTGAGTGAGTGAGTGAGTGAGTGAGTGAGTGAGTGAGTGAGTGAGTGCGTGAGCGAGTGTTTGTGTGTTTTCGCCCCCGCAATTCCCCGATCACGTGAAAATTCTCGCGCGTTTGTTTTTCGCTCTCGGAAGTCGCGCCTACCAAGTTGAGTCGTCTGTTTCAGCGGGCTTGATTTATTCGGCAAGGCCGAACTGTCAGGGTCGTAGGCTACTGATAGCTGATTGGGGAGACGCTGTGACGAATCACCCGAAAACATATTGACAGGAGATGAGAAAAGATGGGGGAAATGACGTGCTTATTGGAAAAGTCAGTTTTTCTATTGCGAAAGGAAACGTTTTGGCTGAGTGACATAAATAAAATCATTTTGTAGAAACATTCAATTTTTAATTTTCAAAATTTGTTTTCTCAATGTTTTGTTGTATTTTTAATAAAAAATATTTTTCAATTCAAACCAATAACATGGTATCTTGAAGCCCTAAAAAGCAAAGATAATTCAAAAAAGAAGCTGAAATTTCGAACATTTTTTGAAATTTCCATGTTTCAAGTTGTCTATTAAAGGAAACCCATAGACTAAAGTTACTACGTCATCCTCGTAAATTCCAATTGATCTTGCCAACTATTGTTATCTCGCTTGCACAAGCCCATTCCATTTTCCCAATCTTGTGCGAGAGGCTAGCAGCCTCGGGCAAGCGGAGAACGGCAGCCGCTTCAGCCAAGTGATCGAGTTGCCGACAGGTGCCGCGATTCATCAGACGCACCGCTGACCCATCCCGAGGATTATGGCCCCTTCCTGACGGGAGAGAGAGGGAGAGAAGAGAGGGGAGCAGACGACGAGAGATGGGTGAAAGGGACAGGTGGAGTGAAAAAAGGGACATGCAGTTGACGGGTCGAAGTTTGGGTGACAAGAGAGAAAGAGAGAGAGAAAGAGAGAGAGAGAGAGAGAGAGAGAGAGAGAGAGAGAGAAAGAGAGCAAGGGAGTAAAAGAGAGAGAATGAGAGAAAGAGAGAGATGAAAACAGAAAAAGTGAGAGAGAGAGAAAGAGAGAGAAAGAGAGAGAGAGAGAGAGAGAATGAGAGAGAGAGGGAGGGAGAGAAAGCGAGAGAGGATGAGAGAGAGAGAGAGAGAAAGAGAGAGAGAAAGAGAGAGAGAGAAAGAGATGAAAAAACTTACAGTGGTTCTTGCGAGGAGGAGAATCGCTGGGCTCCGTCTTGATCTCGTACGGATTGAAGGTCGGCATGGTTTCCATGCCCGGTGATGTAACCTGGAAATGAAATCACTGTTTCACAAACAACCGAAAGAAAGGCATCCAAAAGAAAATAAGAAAACCAATAAAAGTGATCACACAACAGAAGTCGGAAAGATCAAGGTAGCAAAGACACGAGAATAGGATAAAGTTTTTGTCACATCATTCCAACGTTTTAACGGGTGCTTTCTTCGGATTCAGTTTAAAAGATCTTCAGTCAAGCAATAAAAGTGAGGTTGGCGGACTTGGCTATTTCTAGGCCCAACGTTTTAAAATAAAGAAAAAAAGTCCATTAAATGAGATAAAATGGAATTTGAGCGTCCAAAAAGACCTTACTCGTTTTTAATAATATCAGCTGTGTAACAAAGGAAAGGAACGTAAAAATAGTAAAACAGCAAAAATCCACAAAAAAAATCAACAAAAATGATTTTTTTTGTTTTTCACTTTTTTCAGGCAGTGCGGTGTTTCAAATTGGACTTGAATAAAACTGCTGTTAGATACGAGACTCTGAAGTCGGCATTCTTGGTCACTTAAAATAGTTTGGTCAATAAGGCTTCGAATGTTTTAATGAGTTTCTAATGTGCAAAACGAACGGATTGATTGAAAATGGCAATAAAAATTTTTAACTTTTGATTGATTTTCAATTATTTATTTATTGTTGATGATATTCTGCCAGAAAATTTAAAAATTACGTTAATTAGATGAATTAGAAAGATGCGCAATTAAAATTGGGCATCTATGTGACAAAAAAGAAAAAAACCAACTTTGGAGGAATGTAATCGATCTTTCCGCTATCTCTCGCCAAAACAATTAGCGAGAAGGTTGGGTAAGATGGAGAATCGAGTGTTAGGTTATCAGTGGCAGGGGGAACTAGTTTCTCGGGCGAAAAATTGGAATGCCGACGGGCGGCCTGATAGGCGCTGCTGGCCCCGCCCCCTCCTCGGGCTACCGTAAGACGCAGCAGAGGGGAGCAGTTGGGCCACGGGGGGGGGGGCTGCGATCAGCACCGGCTAATATATAGTTATGGGATGGCCGGCGAGGAGGAAACGGGGGACGGAAGGAATGATTGGCAGGGACTTTATTGCGAGTAGAAATAGCGAAAAAGTGATCTTAAGGATATTGAACGTTTTTTAGATAGTACACGATTTCAAATATTGTAAAATATTCCATTTGAAACATTGAAAACATTTTCTGCATATTAAAATTTGTTTTATCTACCATACTCAGATTTTTATCTAAAACGTTAACATGAATTGTATTCAAATTCAAAACCTCTAATTCAATGAAAGTAAGTTTCCCAAAAAAAATTGTTCATGAAATTTTTACAATTTCTGACTGTTACCAATCTGAAGACTCATCACACTGTCAGAAATAGTAAAACGTTGAGATAAAGACAATAAAAACATCTTTCATAGTGAAAATTATTTAAGTTTCATCCAGCAAACTCAGATTTTCTACAAACACTTGAAATTGAATTGTTTTGAACTGCAATCTCCATCTGAATGAAAATAAAATTTCACTGCTTTAATATACTCAACTTGAAACTTTGAGATATTTTTAAAAAATCGATTAAAAACCCTCATTTCTAAACAACAGTCTGGAACACTATAATGAAAAGTAGAGTTTATGAAAAATAATAATGGTTTCATTCCACTAATTTTTCACTTTTACAATAAATTTTTTGATTCTTGGTGAAACCTTCAATTTATGTAAATTTCATAATTTAAAATTTTGGACTAGTTGCCAGAATTCCAGTTTTCTGACAATTGAAAATTGAAACTGTACTGTTTTTTTTGTGATTTCATACTCCACTTTTGCTAAATCGACACTCAAACTTCGAAATGACGCGCGCGGACTTTACAAATTCTCCTTCTCGCGGGAGAGATGACGTCGTGTGGGAATCTGGGTGGGCTCTGTCCGGAAGTGTAAACCCCGGGGAACCCCCTCCCCGAACTGTAACACTGCTGTAATGCAAATGTTTGAAGTTGTGTAACATCATGCATCGCCGCGCTCAGATGGACGCCGTGTCTCGCGCCGGCGAGCTGTTTTCACCCCGTTTTCGACCATTTTCAGCCGAATTTTGAGTTTTGTGAAATTTTCGGTTGTTTCAAAGTTTCATAAACTAGGAAATTTTTAAATCCACCAATTGATTATCTTTGAGCTAACTATTTTACTAACCAACTGTTTAAGAAGCTGAATTGGTTTGTATAGAAGACACACTTACAATAATTTCATTGCGAAACATTTAACAAAATTATTTTTCTGTGCACAAATTTACTAATTCCTTTAATAGAATGGCTCAATTACGTTGAATTATGCTTATTCTAACACTTTTGGGATTAAATCATTTTTGGGCGCCGGGTTAGGTGAAACATAAACACGGTAAATTTTCAACTTTGTCAAAAAAGC
The DNA here is from genome assembly GCA_022343465.1 of Oscheius sp. G VE-2021. Lineage (NCBI taxonomy): Eukaryota > Metazoa > Nematoda > Chromadorea > Rhabditida > Rhabditidae > Oscheius > Oscheius sp. G VE-2021. The sequence goes on along the minus strand of JAJQXH010000086.1, from coordinate 774,851 downwards.
TAATAAATATCGATTGAAAATTTGATTTGAAAAAACGACTTTCAATCGTAGCAAATCCGATGTTCCAGCAAAAAAACAATGTTTTCGACAAAAAACCTCATTTATTGTGTACCTGACGCAGTATTGCGTACGTATAGTTAATTTTGTACTACGTATCCCAATAATGTTTGTACGCAATTTTGCGTTTTGTGTCATTTGACGGGCCCTAAATCTAAGGCCATAAATCGGAAAACTAGGAATGATGACATAATTAGTTTTTGTAAATTTTTAAATAAAGTTTTGCGAATCTTTTCTTCTGGTACTATTAAAGAAGACTCAAATTATTGTAATTTATAACGTCGGCAGCATTCTAACTGAAATTGTAAAATTAAAGTTTTTTTAAAGGCTTGGATAAAACATTCAATCTGTCTCTAAATACTGTCAAAATTTCAATGCTCGTTAAAATTTGAATATTCATTTTGGAATCGGGTTTTGAAAATGTGAAGTTTAAATTATCTAGATTTGAAAACTTCAAAGCTTTTGGAAATTGACTTAAACTCTTAATTTTTCGACTGTGGGACTTTGTGACTATGAGAGTATAATGAAGATGATACTCAGTCAAAATGATACTCAGTCAAGTAGGAAAAGTCAAATTTGAGCAAAACAAAATTATAGGTATATGCGACTTAGATAGTTTGAATTTCATAATGGGTTCATTCGATTGTAGATAACTTATTAACTATGTAAATTGCCGGATCTTATTCTATTTTTCTGAAACATTCTTGAAAACTATACAAAAACATTATCCAAGTTTAATTTTTTTGTTCTCGGTTTAGTTTGGGAACAAGATCTCCGGCTGAAAGAGAATGAATATATCAAACATTAGTTCTTAAAAGAGCCAGGTAAAACATTGAAACCCGCAAATTTATTGATTAAAAGTTTTCTCAATTTTTTTGATTATTAGTGTGTTTTAAATACTATAAACTGAAAACTAAGCAATTCGAAACTATATTTTATGTAATAAATTTAACCTCAGCATCCTAAACTCAAGCTAAAGCCCCTAAAGAGAACCCAAGCGCCCTAAGCTCCACCTAAACGCCCTTAGTGAAAACGGGAAAGAGGGGACTAAAAGCTGCTTCAAAGAAAAGAAATCTCAGGAAGAAATCGATCGGAAGTACTTTGGTCCTTTCAGCCTTCTGTCATGTGTCACTCGATCGTCAGCGAAATGTTTCAGCGCAATAGCAAAAAGTACCCTTTCTACTTTCGATTGATATAACGCCGCTGTTAATGTAAGCTATAGATGTGTTTAGCCAAAGAAGCTAAAAAACAGCAGTAAAAATGAAAGGAGACTGATAACAGTACAGAATGAGTATATTGAACTCAGATGGCGGTGGGGACCCGGGAGTGGGAGAACGAGTTGGGCAAACAGGTTTCGTAAAGTTGCAATGACTGCAACGATAGAATGAGATGGTAACATAGGAGGAGACAATATAGATTTTGGCTCGCCTCATTTTGTCGCTAGCACTTGGCTGAGTATCATATGGAATGTGTTACAAATATGTTAAATAAGAGTAGGTAGTGTAAGAATATGAGTTGTTGACAGGGGCCCTAAGGCCTTAAGTACAAAGAGTGAAAGGGCTTTCTCTCCTTCCGCCTGAGCTAACACAAAAATGCCGTGCGGATGAGCGGGGAAAGGGAAAGCGTGTCTGGACGCCGACGGCGCTCGTGGCGGTGTACTTTCTCTTTTTGCCGCGGCGGCAAACTCGCTTCGAACTCGATCTTCCCCGCCTGCCGTCGTCGCCGTCGCCGGCGGCAGAAAGAAGGCAGCCGAAACGGGAAAAGCCTCAGATAACGGCGGCAGCGGCCAAGGACACGCGAGGAAGGAAACACGAGGAAGGAGAGGAAGTGGGAGGGAGAAGGAGAGAGAGAGAGAGAGAGAGAGAGAGAGAGAGAGAGGGGAGGGAGTGGGAGAGAGAGAGAGGAGAGAGAGAGAAAGAGAGAGAGAGAGAAAGAGAGAGGAGAGAGGCAGACAGGCAGTGGGAGACTGAGACTGAGCCAGAGGCAGAAGCAGAAGCAGATGCCCAGGCACTGAGAGAGGGAGTGCGTGAGAGAGTGATTGAGTGAGTGAGTGAGAACGTGAGTGCGTAAGTGAGTAAGTAAGTTAGGGTAAGTGAGACCGTGAGTGCGTGGGAGCGTGAGTGAGTGAGTTAGTGTGAGTGAGTAGGTGAGTGCGTGAGATCGTGAGAGAGTGAGTGAGATTGGGAGAGTGAGTGAGTGAGTGAGTGAGTGAGCTACAAATAATGGAGATAAGACGAAAAGACGCAGAGAAAAGGAGGAAGAGATCATTCGATCTTCTGCAAATCAACAAAAACCCAGTGTGACTTGGAAAATTCAATCCCAAACAGGAAAAGCACCAAAGATAACGACTGCCAAGGACAAGCTTACGCCGCACGTACGCGCGCCAGAAGTTGATTGAGGAATTTTTTTTTTGAAAATGAGAAAATTTTTAGTTCTTTAGTTGTTCTAAAGTTTCATTCTTAATTGAAACACAACATGAAACACATTACTCTTTTTTGGGATTTCAGTGTTTCAACTTTACTGTTTCAATAGAGTAATGAATTCCAAATAATGGGCGAGCGATGCTGGTGTTTTCGGAAAATTCCGGGAATTAAAGGTCTAACCCCGATTTTTTGCAACATTTCCGGCGCTTTCGCGCATTGCGCAATCAGGACTTTCGCCCTCGGCGCGCCGTTCGAAACAATCAGCCGTGGTTTGAGCCTGTTTTCGGCTTGAAACTTTCGCCTGCCTAAGACGCCACTGGGCGCCCCGTCAGGTGACTTCCTCCCGCTTTGGCAAAACAGAGAAACACACAGACGGACTGTAACTTTCTCGACCGCACATAAAAGCCGATGATAAACAGGGAACTCGCACGGGGGGAGTTGCGGTTACCGACGAATGCTATACGTTTATACGTTTTAAAGGTTATAATCTCAAAAACAATTTTATTAATTGACTGTTTTAATTCACTTAAATGTTGCGAAATTTCTTCATTTCCTAACAAAATATATATTAATAGAATCAAGACCTCAAAAAATAAAATACTTGAATAAAAGCAGATGAGAAAAGGCATAGGCTCCTTTTAAATTGTTTAAAAAATTTAAATGGATGAAATTTTATATTTTTAAAGCTCAAGCAAAGTGAAATATTGTTTTTTCAGCAAACTGCCAGAACTAGAACGAAAAACAAATTGTTTTAAAAGTTTTTCTGCAAAAGTTTAGTTTCAAGTTAATTCATGTAAATTTAATTGGGAATGATTTAGCTGTCATATTAATGTGGTAAAAATGCCAAATATTTGAATATGTTTTGAAATATTAGAACGATATAATTTTTAAAAAAAATTGGAATTTCAAATTCCACGTGAATGTTTAAAAAAAAGTTTTTAAAAACAAAAGTAAAGTCCAGTTTTGTCAGCTACACTTTTCACAGCAATTATAGTTATCCGCAAAACTTAATAATTGAAAAATGTTTTTGTTGGAACGACGTATTGCGTACTGTATAAAAGCGGCGTTTGCTCAAAAATAACTGTCGCCGCTTATTGAACAATTGATTTTAAAAACTCCCATCGTTGCTCTATCACCTAAACTTGAAAGGCACGGAAAAGGGAAAACCTGTCCCTGCTAATTGGCAAGAAAAGCGAAATCGAGCACTCGAGATTTACGATCCGATGCCATTCGCTGCGGGACCCGTTCCACTGCTGCCAGCCTGCTGACGATGATGCCAGCCGGCTGGTTGCCCCACGGGGCAGCTGGTGGCAACATATTTTGCAAAGTGCAGAGAAGAAGACTACGGTGTAATGTTATAAGAGAGCTGTGTAAAGGTCCTATTAGGTCGGAGGATGACCGCAAACAAATGTCGCGAAAAAGGGGCGGAGTTCAGGGGGGGGGGCTAGGAGGTGGTTGGCTCAAGCCACGCCCACTTTGAGATCGGAGGTGAAAAATTGGCAACCAATTGAATGCAAAACCTTTAAAAACTCATTTTTAGCCCAATAGTGCGCTAAATTCAAATAGTTCTCAGCAAACCACTAACTAAACAAATGTCACAATTTTCAAGTCATTCTTCAAGGCTCTAAAATTTAGCTCTAAAATTTAGTGGTTACACTGGGGTTACCAAAGTTTTAATGCTGTCAATATTCTTATACAAAAGAGTTGAAGAAATTTATTTAAATTTTAAGTTGATAGCAGGAGACTATTTTACATAATCAAAAGATTTTTGACTAATCTTTTGTTTTTCACATTTTTGTTTACAGCGGTTTCATAATAAAAAAAACAAATGTTTATAAAAATATGTTTTAAATGTTTCACGGAACTGTGAAGATTTTGTAACAAATTGTGGATGCCAATGCTTTCGCAATTTAGCGTTTGGTGTGATTTTATAAGCGCAATGCTGTTTGAAACATAATAAAGAAATAAATTTAATAACACTGTTGTTGAAAAAAATAAGGTGAATGTTTCGCCGCACTGTTAAGGTTTTGTAAAAATATGTACATACCAATGGAATCGAGACAATTAATGGAACTCAAAATCATTTATTGTATAATTTAGAATTACACAACAGGCAAATAAGAAAAATTTGCGTGTAATCGAAAATGTCCCTGGCCCTGGCGGATTACATATTTTCTTAGTGCAATAAGGAAAAAAAACACAAAAAATATGCGTCGCATTGAAAATTTCCCCCCCCCCCCCCCCATCTCTTGTTCAAAAGCTCTACGTGACATCCCGCGTCTGGCGTCCGATTCTTTTCCGTCGAGAAAAAGAGCTCCCAGAGGCGCGGGATTTCGACTCGGAATGGCTCTCATCTGGTCCCCCGTAGTAA
>JAJQXH010000086.1:740000-767500 GCA_022343465.1 Oscheius sp. G VE-2021 | reverse complement strand
TCTCACACATTACAGTTAGGCGGGAGTGGTGTCCCCGTTGTATTCGAAACACATGTTTTCACGTGAGAGGTTAGTTTTTTCACGTGAAAATTGAAACTTCCGTGAGAGAAAAACTAAAAAAAGATGTTTTCAATTAACTAAAACTTCAACATTTAAAAAAAAAAATTGATAAACATTGAACTAAAACCGGGTAGCTGAAAACAAAAAAAACAACTTTAAAGCAAAAAAAATGAAAATAATTAATTAGTTTGGATGTTTCGTGAACGTGCAAATTTCTTTTTTAAAATCAAATATGCAATTTTTCTTTTGTTTCTTTCTTTTTTCGAGTCAAAATCAAAAGGTTTGGGTGAATACAATAATAATTTTAATGAAAATACTGAAATTGCGCAACATGGCAGTTTTATGCGCAGATATTTACAAAAAAAATACTGTCTATTTTAGTTCCATGTTTCATGAAAATGTGAAAGTTGGGCCCTCAATCCCTCCTCGATAGTTTCTGGAAATTTAACGAAAATGGAAATGACAAAAGCATTTTTCTCAATTTTAAAGTTTTTGAAGCTTTTTATTTTGTTTGATCAAAATGACCAAATTGCACATATCGGATAATTTTTGTACCTCTCACCAAACTTGGGTTTTTGAAAAAGCGTCTTTTTTGGCTAAATTATGAAGGTGACATGATAAAATATTATGAAAACATTAGGGTTTTCCCAAATATTTCGATCTTTAAGTGAATGTTTCTTCAACATGTTAAGTTTAGTGCATTTGGGTGAGTTTTAGTTCATCGTAAGTCATTGCTTCAAGCGATTGGCCTAAGCCAAAACTTAAGGTCAAGCGTCACCATCCGTCGGCCCTAAACGATTACGGTAGCCGTGTTTAGAGGGGGCGGTTTATGGTAGTCTCCTCTGGCAACTGGCGGTCCGCGTGGAACAGGCGCGCACTTGCAGACATCAATCAGGACGCGGGCCGGAGCCTCCGCTCCGACGATGATTGATCCCGTCCGAGGGGGAATACCGTTTGCTTATGAATTACTCATCTTTTAGTTGGATGGGGTCTCCAAGGGAGCAGGGGACCACCCAGTTTGCGGCGCAAAATGGCTGGGCGGTCTTAATTTCTCAGACCATTTGAATTATTAAGGCCTGTGTGTTTTTTTTTTGAAATCTATGCAATTCAAATGTTTCACCTATAGTTCAATTTTATAAGGAATACGCTAAATTTAATTCAGTTTTCATTCAGAATTTTAGAATAATAATTATGTTCAAGAGAAACAAAAGAGATTTATAAATTTATCAATGAAGCTTTCGCAACGAAAAAAAATTTGCAGCAAAAATATTTCTCTTTAGAACACGTTTTGAGGTTTTGTGTTTCAAAGAGTGGATATTTACAAATTCTTACACTTGATGTAGTTAGTGTAGGAAACTGATTCTAAAGATGTTGGCAAACGTTTTTGTAAGTTACAGCTGAAGTTGCTCCTGGGGACACCTGAAAATAAATAAAATTAGTTTTTAAGGTTTTCAAAACAAAATTGAAAAAAATGATGATTTAACGAAATTTAAGAATAAAAATTCGGTTGTAAGAAAGAGAGAGAGAGACATAAAAGCTAAACTGAAAGCCAAAATTGAATTTGTTCGTTTAAAATCGATTGTTTAAAATAAAAGTAAAAACAAAATTAACCCTTTTTTACAACGATGGGTGGTGTGCTTTTTTTTAAACTTTTAACCTGATTTAATTCAGATTCCAAAAACCTGCTGAAACTTTAAATAAGCTGGAATTTCAAAGGGTCATAAACCTTTAAATATAAAAGAGAAGTTTTTAATATGATTGCATGTTACAAATTGCGATAAAATAGAAATCAAATATCAGGAAGCGTAACCTTTGGATGACCATAAAGTTCAAAAACCAAAAAAAAACATGATTTTCGTCATTTCCGAAAGACAAAGGTTTGGGAATGAATGTTTCATTCGGTTGACTGGCCTGGGCGATTTTAACATAATATGAAAAGTCTCATAAGCATTTGACGTCTTTTGAATCCCTCATTTTCTCAAGTTCCCCTTTCCTTCCTCACATTCCAAAGGGCTGAAGATCAAATTACCAGGGAGGAGGAACCCCGTGTCCAGTCAGCCGTGGGACGGTGCCCGTCGGCTGTTCTATATCGGTCATTTGAGGCGCAGCGCCCAATAACAGGGACAGTTGTCGCTGCTCCGACTGCCGGGCCGTCGCGCTCGCACGTACAATTTTGGAGGGCTCTTAGGGTAGGGGCTAACTCTACGTCTCTCTCTCTCTCTTTTTTTTCTCTCTCTCTCTCTGCCGCAAATTCTCTCGAAGACCTGAAGCTGAGGAAAAAAAACTACTGAAAACTCGAGTACTTGCTGAAACAGCGAATCCGCAGAGACAAAACAACAAGGAGGCGTATTTTCGCTTGGAGCAACAGGCGTCGAGGGCATATTGTGCTGCAAATTTCAAAATACCGCCTACGATGGTGACGAATAAAGAAAGAATGCGGATCTTCAACGGTTACTGTAACTATGATGGCGGTCGACTGTTAATTGAAAAACCGCTATGTAAAAGAATGTAAAAATGATGTGAAACATCCCATTACACTTCACTTTTTTAAATTTTAAAAACGGGATTTTAAAAGTTAATCAGACAAAAAGTTCCGAGCGGTTTTGTTATGATAGGGATAGCTCTGAGAATATTAAAAATTTCCTATGCTAAAGAAACTTAGTCCTTAACCGAAAACAAAACCAAATTTCTTATTACCAAACGTTCAATTTGAACAGCTTCAAAATTAAGTTTTGTCCAAAAAAAGTTTTATATAAAAGTATTCATAAAAATCATTTTTAATAATGAATCACTTGTTGCATGGAAACTTCAGTTGTAGTTGTATGATTTTTTCGGACCCAAAATGGATATGAATCATTTTTTCTAACAAATTCACAAGTGGGTTAACAACAACAAAGTAAATAAAACCACTTGTTTATTGGATTTTCTATTTTGGAATACATTATTAGCGTTACCGAAGCTTGCCCAAATTAGCTTGATTATGAAACATCCGATTGAAAAATTTAAAAGATCTGTAATTAATCAAAGTTTTTAGGGATACAATAGAAACGCGGGTGATAATATTAAATTCATTTTCTATCTTCACTCTTCGGTAAAAGTTGTCAAACTAATTTTTCCGAATCTGAACTTTCAATTTCCACTTCACTCCAAACCCCAGATTCCTTAACTTAATCCATTAACCCTATCTCTTTAATCTTCCGCCGGCTGGCAACAGTCGGCTGAGCTCAAAGCCGGCTGGCAACAGGTGGAAACGATTTGTCCTGCGGGATTGCGCGGCCGCTTCGCGCACTGCGATTAATGGCGGGAGCCGCGCTGCCGGCTGTCAGCAGCACAATGCCGACAGCCGCTTTCGGGGTACTGTAGCGGGTCCTTTGAGCTGCGAGTGAGTTTCAGAAAAAAATCGAGAGGGAGGAAAAGTTTGGTCTAAATTTTAAAGGCAAGAACTTTCCTGGGAATACATTTGAAATTGTTTTTTGAAATTTACTGTTTCAAAGCAACTTTATGAATAGAATTTTCGAGCATTGCCGTTACTGCGGCGAAAAGGTGCCCAAAATCAATAGATTGAAAGTGGAGGTGAAATGTCAACTGAACGCCTCTGATGGTAATCTTAGGTTCCGGAAGATGGTATCTCCAGTGGGGCAGAACGGCAATCTAAGATCAACTGGGGATTCTTCTGTTTAAAAAACATAATTTATAAAACTTAAAGATGTTTTTTAAATTAGTTTAAAAAAATTACAAGCAAAAATCAATCAAACAAAAAATGGGAACAGGGCAGATCCGAACCGTTGATGTTTGTCTTGTTGGCGGTCTTATTGTGATCGTTTGATTTTTCAGATTTTCATTTTTAAATTATAAAACAATTTTTTTAACCGAAACAAGGAAGAAAAAAAATTTTAGAATTGAAAAAGAGCAACAATCTTGTGAGTAAGGTACCCTAAGAAAAACGGCAACTAATAAAATACAAGCCATAACTGACCAATATCTTAAAAAATGACAGTTTTGACCATCCGAATTACACTTTTTTTCAACTGTCTTTATAAAATTTAGGTGAAACACACGAAAACAGAAGCTCAAATAGTAAAAACCCTCTGAAATTCACAAATCAAAAAAAAGTTTTTGAAGATTGAATGAAAAATAAAATTAAACTAATTTTAAAATAACAAAATGGAAATTTTAATTTTTTTCCCCTAAAATTTGGACTTTATTTCCTTTAGATTTTATACGTGTCTAAATCCTGAAAAAAATTGTGTAAATCCAGAATCCACAAAACAGAGCTTATTTTATTTAATCGATTCAAAATACTTTGATTTAAAAAAATCGTTTTAACAAAAATCGCCAAGTCAAGGATTTAAGCTTTGGGATTGTTTACTCAGTAAATTTCAAACACGCAAATTGAATATTACACTAAAACTGCCTGAAATTAACTAAAAACGCGATGTAGTAATCAACGACGATTGCTCAGATGGTAACATGCGACTGAAAGTATTTGGTTGAAACTTTGCATTGACACAGTTTTGAAAAAAAGTGTTTTAAACAAGGCTTTTTCAAATTAACTCACAGATTTTTTGAATTTTAGGTGCGTAACTTTGGTAGCCATAAACTACAGTGTCAATAAAATATTTGAAAGCAAATACATGCTTCTTGGTAAAAATTTCCAAATCTGTTGTCTGTAAAAAGAAATAACGAAAGTGAAATGAGATAAAGAAAGAGAAAAGTGCGAAACATTGCTTGATATAATTCCAAATTGTGGTACTTAATCAAAATCAACCTTGAATAAAGACGGGAAACTGTAACGAGGATCGATTGTGGCTTGGGGATGGGCGGAAGGTCACCTCGTGCTCCGTCGATGCTATCGCTCGCAACCGCAATCGCCGCAAAAGACGACCTCATCAGGGAAGAATAAGCGGATTGAGGAGGGCGGAAGGGTGAAACACACAAAGAACTTAGATTCGTTTAAAAACAAAGGTTTATGTTTGAAACTTTCAAAAAAACCGTGTAGAAATGGTTTCCAGCCAAAAAACTCATTTTAGTGCATTTTGACCTTAAAGGGACAGTCCGGTGGCTTTTGCAACTTTGTCTCATATGAAAAGAAAATTCAGTTGTACAAAAAAACTCTTTGGGACCTTATGTCGCAAAGCCCTAGTTTTTGAGAAAATCGGCCTCGAAGTGGCCGATTTCGGGTTTCCATCTACAGAAAGTGTAGATGGCCCGGACGGTCAATGTGTCCTGCGTTTAGTGGCAGTCCAATTTGAATGAGAGAATGAGGAAAATGAGGAGGGCGCGAGACGATTTAGCATTTTTGATTATGCAAAATGGACGACCGTATCCTATCATAATGAAATGAAATGGCCCCTGACTGTCCCTTTAAAGGGACAGTCAGGCGGCTTTTTCATTTCCTTTTCATTGGATACGGTCGTCCATTTTGCATAATCAAACATGCTAAATCGTCTCGCGCCCTCCTCTAGACTGCCACTAAACGCAGGACACATTGACCGTCCGGGCCATCTACACTTTCTGTAGATGGAAACCCGAAATCGGCCACTTCGAGGCCGATTTTCTCAAAAACTAGGGCTTTGCGACATAAGGTCCCAAAGAGTTTTTTGTACAACTGAATTTTCTTTTTCATATGAGACAAAGTTGCAAAAGCCGCCTGACTGTCCCTTTAAAGAACCGTAAGAGACATCTTTTCGACTTCTGTTTGCTTATGGTGCTTATTACTGTATGCGGTGGGACTACCCTTACCGCTTCCGCCGGTCTTGTACGGGTGTGAAAGGCTCGGCGCTACCATGTCAGACAACCAGAGTTTTCTGCGTCTTTTCAAGCGGGAACTTTGAAAATTCAAGAATGGCGACCGAAAGTCGATAAATCGATCAATTGGACGTACGCGTAAACACCGTGCAGAACATTGAGAAGTAGTTGTTCTCACAAACTTAAGGCAACAATGAAACATGTGAACGTCGGAATATAAAAAAAACTTTTTTTTTCAAATTCGGCCAATCTGTTGATGACTTTAAATTTAATTGAATTAGTTTCAGGCAAATATTTTCCGGTTTGCATTTTTCTATAATCTGCCAAAATTTGAAGTCTATTTGAAGGTTTTGAGTGGAAAAATTTTGAAAATACCAGCCCTAAGGCTTTCTTCTTAGAATGCTTAAGGCAAAATATTTAAACAACCTGGGTTTTCTTTGTTCTGCTAAATAAAAAGTTACTATTTTTGTGATCTCTCTAAAATTTTTATTCGTTTCAAATAGCTTAATTTAATTAAAAATTGTATCAAACTCAATTCGTTAACTTTTCGCCAGAGGCACAGGGCGAACTGCAAAAAGGAACACAACCTTTAAATATAATAAAACTAAAACATTTGGAAAAGTAAAAAAAAAGAAGAAACCTAGTATTTTTGTTATTTTGTGGTAAATAAGCTGTTTTTGTAAACACACTCTTATATTATTAAATTTTCAGCACTTGATTGTGTTACGTTAAAAAAACAAATGACCTAGATTGTAAAAAAAGACTCAGCAATGGGTAAAAACATAACGTTGAAAGCAGCTGATTTCGCAAGTTCTTCCACTAACCTAACTGAACAGAAACATTAAAATGAAAGGAAAAAAATAGTTTCTTGTTGGAACTACTGAAATCCAGAACCCAAAACACACTTTTCAGTTGATTTTACTGTTTTTGATTCAAAATACTTGATTTTAAAAGTCATTTAAAGGGACCATCAGCCTCCTTTTCAAAATCTAGGCTAATCCTATGCTAAACAGCCCCTTTGTGAAAAAACGTTGCTTGGAGGGGTGTTGGAAAAAATTATCTTAACTGAAATGAGTGAATTAGCATAGGAGTCATTCTCATTTGGAAAAGGAGGCTGATGGTCCCTTTAAACAAAAACGCCAAGTAAAGGTTTTAAAATTTGTGACGGGTTACAGTACATTGCAAAAACCTGAAATTGAATATTACATTCAAACAACCTGAAATTTGCTAAAGAAAACTGAGATTGGAAACCTCGATTGATCCCTGCGTTAGTAACCTTCGACTAAAAGTATTTTTATTGAAACTTTGCAATGATGAAAAAATGTTTCAACGAAAACTTTTTCCAACCGTCTTTCACAGAAATAGTAACAGAGTGGACGAAACAAGAAGCGTCAGTGAATCCCTTTCCTGCGTCTGGCCCCCTAACTAAAAAAGAGCCCGTGCCGCTTCCTCCAACTGGTACCCAAAGTTCCCAGTCGCCAGATGGGAAGGCGCGGCGTCGCTTAACTGCATCCAGATGTGGCTCAACGGAGCAACTAAGGGCCTGCGCGAGGTGCCAAATGGGAAACGGCAGGAAGTACGATTCGAGGTTTCACGAGGGACGGGGTGGTAAAAGGGGGATCCGACTTGACTGACTAGAAAAATCACACGACAAGGGTTCAGTCCCGACCGGTGCACCTAATTTTTCTTTTTTTTCTCGATCTTTGGCTGAAAAAAGTTGAATGAAATGAAACGGACAAATGCAAAATATGAAATTGAACTCTCATAGGATTTTTGTCAATGTTTCGTCATGTGCATTTGTCACATCATTTAAATGTTTCAAAGCTACCTTTCAGCCAAAACACAATTTTTAGATGGTTCATTATTTGTACGTCAGGAAATGTTTTTAAACAGTCAGTTCTATGAAGAAAAAGAAAAAGACATGTAGAGTAACGGTGGTAAAGAAATATAAAAATATCATTAAGGAGAAGGGAAAGTAACTCGAAGAGACAATAAGTGTCTTTTTTACGAATAGGGAAAAATTTATACAAAATGAGAAACATTTTAACCGCAATTGTTGAAAAATAGAATAAAATTACTATCATTTGAATAAATACATTTGGATAAATTCTAATAAATTATGAAACATTCAGCTTTCATTTTGTATACTTAAAAAATCAGTGATTGCTGAAAAATGTAATTTTAAATGTCTATAAGATACAAAATGAGAAAAATTAATCATAAAAAAGTAAAAAGGTTTTCTTTAAAAATTCTCTGAAACCTTTAAATGTCTTGGAAAACTGTAATTTTGGTAATTGGTTTGAATGCGTTCTGAAGATCGTAAACTTGAATTTCAATCCAAAAATCGTTTTTCCAGATCTCTGTGAAAAAAGAAAGACGCAAGACGGCGGCGTCCATCGGCAGCGGGTACAAAAAAGTGTGCCGTCCGCAGGCGAAGCGAAATGACACGGCAAAAAGCTTCACGCGGAAATGTCTTCCCACCGACGGCTAATGCATCGGTTATCTTCGGCTGCGATCAGCACAGAAAATGACACAGGGCGTTCTTCAGCTGGGAAAGAAATATCGTCGCGGGGAACGGCAAACACACGCCAGAGTGCGGGGAGAGCGCTCTCGCATGGTTAGAGAGCACTTTTTGAAACTACGCGCGGCTGGGCACTTGAAGGTTTCACATAGTCAGCAAAGGATGTATCATTTGTTTCAATTTATTCTTCCTTGTGAATAATGCGATTTAAGTTAAACTTGTTTAATAACACATAGTTTGGTAGTTTTTCGAAAAAAAATCTCTCTAAAACACCCAGCTTGCAAAAATGCGCGTTGAAAATTTGGTTACAACCGCAACGCGCTATATAAAGTTCCGACGCCGCGCTGGGAAACAGTGACGCTATGGCGCAGTGGCAAAGTGCCTGACTACCAAGCGAAAGGTCGTAGGTTCAAGTCCAAGCTTAAGCAAACATTTTGCTTTTGTTTTTTTAAAGCATACTAACTAAAATAAAAATGTTTTTTCGAGCAAAAAAATCCAACAAAAAAAGTTTATTTATATGAAACATAAGTGTAATTTACCGGTAATTAATTTTTACATTTTTGGGAAAATCATTAAATGTTCAGACGAGATTTGTTTTATTAATTGAACAATTTTTATGCGTTTTTAATGTGATATTTAGCAAGCACGAGAAGCCAATAAAACTTAGAATAGTGAAATAGTCAAGTGATTTACATAAAATGGTATGCAGGTAGAAAAGCGCTTAAAAAATTCAAAAATATTTTAATTAGTTTTTAAGTTTTTATGAAAACCAATTAGGACTAGTGTTTAAGAATAAAAGAAATGGAATAAATTGACGATGCCTCTTAAATGAAATTAAATTATTGCGTTTTTAGCTTCTTTTCGGCAAGAAAAAAACTTTAGAAAACTTTTGGTGATTCAATGTTCCATAGTAACATTTTCCGAGATGCCAGTTTCGTTTTTGGTTCTCAGTCTTGCAATACTTATAAATGAGGATAATATTTAGAAGCATTTGGTTGAGTTACTTAAAGTAATTGATAATTTGGTATGTTTCAAAAAGCAGATAACCTATTTGAATTTTTGAAGAAGAAAGAAAGGGTTTAATATAAAAACATAAGACATGATTATTTATATAAACAAACCCGAAATTTGCGAATGCTTTATCAAACGAGCCGTTTACTTCAACTGTTTGGAAGTTTCACACTTCATTTATCAACCCATTGAAACGCAGACTTCACTTCCCCTCACAAATCATCCCTGTGTAAGCGAAGTTAAATCGACCAACTGTGCCGGACAATCAATCCGTTTCCGAAATGACAAACGCGCCCTTTATTATCGATTTGTCATCGGAAGAGGAGTAGCCGGGCACAATATGACCGTAAATCAGCTGCGTGCCATAAAGCCAACAGACGGCCTCCGTGCGGTCGAAGAGGGTCGCGCGGAGGAATTTAGAAGCGAGGGGCCGGTAAATTGAGCAAATAGGGAAATTTTTAATTTCTAACCTTGTTTAGCTTTTGCTTTAGTTAGTAAATTTTTTTTACCAAACACCAATGCTTTGCGTAATTCCATTAATCATAATTATCTGTGAATGATTTTTAGATTCTTTGAAACAATGGCTTGTTTCTAAGTGTGACTTCTGGTGAAATTTTTTTTATAATGGAGAAAATGAAGATTTTTTAACTTTTCAAGGTTGAAAACTACTAATAATACTCAATTTTACACTTTTAAAGCTTTTACCATTATAATATGTATACCCAAAAACTTGTTATCGCAAACTATTGTCTGTCACCGCTTTACAAAATTATTGAAACAGCCACATGTGAAAAAAAAACATTTACGAAATTGGTTTTTTCTGTACAGAGTAATTTAGGCAGAAGTTATAAAACTTTAAAATAAATAAAACGAAACATGTAAACAAACTATTCATAAATATAATGGAATAAAATTATAGGAAGGTTTGCAGATAGTTTATTAAACGAGGAATGTTTTTCTTAACCAATTATGTGATAACCACAATTTTAAAAACTCTAAATACATTTAAATAAAACAAGAAATTTAAATGAATTTAAGTTTCCGCATGGGTAATTTAGTACAAGGCGAGTAAACGTGTTGCAGACTCTCATAGTGTAATACATATGAAAAAATTTCAAAGTTGGTCAGTTTCAGCAGAATGCTCCAAAATTCCCCCAAAATCCGAGAGTTTGGAAAAAAATCAATTTCAAAAATCCTGAAAAATCATTAGCTCGTGAAGGACACAAGAATTCATCTAAAGTTTGATCAGTATAGTGTTCCAACTGAATGAATTTGGGTTATTATCTGTTGAAACGTTCGAAAAATTTGTGCAATATATAAAACATTAAACTGGCGAACAATATTAATTAAAGATAAGTAGTGCGACTATTCGGATATCTATAAAATAGTTAGAAAAATGTTATTTTGAAAAATCGTTACAAAGTGAAGTTATATAAAAAACCTAATTCAAAGTTTCAGAAATGGATGTAAAGATTAACTGAGAAGTAGGATTTGATCTGACTTCAAAACATTTTTGTTCAAATTTATCTTTTTCTTTTTGCTACATCAATGTCATACATTTATGCTGCAAATTAGTTTTTGTAATCACAGTTCCAAAAAAATACAATAAACAAACACAAAAAAGGTTGTTTCTGAACATTTTCCGATTCAACGCGCACAGAAATCAGTGACGACCTTCACCTTGGAAGATCGGTTTCAGCGGTAAATATTTTTCTTCAAATCCGGACAACAAACAATAATTGAACGTTGCGTTTAAAAACACAAACATAGGAGAAATGTTGTATGTTAAATTTAACTTTTTTTAAAACAATCATGTTTTTATTAAAATTTTAAATTCAAAGTTTTTTTTAAACATTCTATATCCTGTTTGAATTAAGTTTATGAATGGCCTAACAAAATTAGAAAGTGAAATTGTTGTTTCATGAAACATTTATACGTTGTTTGAATAAGAAAAGAGAGCAATTGCTAATCAGAACTGTAAATCCCTCTTTGCAAGTTGTTTCCTCTTAAAACCAAATAGAAAATTCACACGAAAATGTTTTTACAAAAATTTTAATTCAAAAAAATCACTCAGATATAGAACTTTAGATACTTTAGTTTTGAAAATCTCTCTATTGTCATTTAATTTAAGTTTACATGCAAAGAACAGCAAGGAACTAGAAAGTTTAATCACATTAAAACTTAGAATGTGCATGAAACAGAAGGATGACATAAAAATTACATTTTTTCAGAAAAAGCTAGCAAACGGTTAATACAATTCCTTCTTTAAAATATTATCATTACTAATTTATAAAGGAAAAACTTTTGAAAAAGTGAAATGTAAAATTTGAATTTTGACATTACTTGAATTTGCTAGACTGAATTTTTTTTACTATATTTATGGAGCTTTTTTCTTTTTTTTTCAAACTTGCAGAAAGAAAAAGTTCCTTGAAAACTACTTGATTTTTTTAAAATTATCCACATCAACTGCTCAAAAATCACAGCCCTGGCTATCAATGTGGCTGTCCTTAAAGGTCGAAGAATAGGCTGTGGTTGTGGTTGGTGGCCCAAGAGCGGTTCCCTGTTTCATTCCTTCTGGGGTCAGGTTTTCCGACCCCCGGCGACCTTCGCCGCCAACGCAATGATGTGCCAATTAGAAAGTGATCAATCAACTGTTCAGCGCGCGCTCTTCTCGTTAACAGGTTGGCGCCGGTGAGGCGCCGCCAAGAAAACATCACCTGCCGTGGAGAATCTGGGGATTTCGCTTTTGCCAATTAAAAAAAGATTTTATTTGATGTTTAAGTAACTGGACAATTCACAATAAATAAGAAAACTTATTAGGTTTAAACGAGCGAGTCACAGCTGTGGCTTTTTGCTCCCAATATCCCGGAGAGCTACTGGGAAAAAATCATAAATTAAAACGTTTCTATAAAAAAACTGTTTCTGTGGTAAAAATTATCCTAATGGTTATTTTAATTAGAATACAATTTATTTAGTTAATTTGTAAAGATACTAAATTGTGGATGTTTTATTTGTACATTGTGTTCATTACTGTATGCGGCGGGACTACTTTTACCGCGACCGCCGATCTCGTACGGGTGTGAAAAAGGCGATGAAAGTTGTTACAGATGCCTGTCGCTTGGAATGACCAAAAATGGTTTTTTCAGATACTCCAATACGACACAATTAAAATCAAAACATGAAAAAAAAATCATCCCGCTAATGGTCGTCCCTAGGTGTGTTTGAACAATTTTAAAGGGGAAGCACCTCGTAAAATTGATTTTTCAAAGTTTCTTTACAATTATTTCATCGAATAGATGTCGTTTCCACGATTCTGAAATATACCCCTTTTATATGATTTGGACTGCAAAAGGGGCGCGTTTTACGCGTTTGCCGCACGTAAACACGGCCAGAGTGGGCGAGAGAGTGTGGGAAATGGAGAGACGCAGAGTTGGCGGCAATTCAAACGGTAATTTCCCCAAATTTCAAGCGCTCGTAAATCGATTCATTTTGATCCAAAATGGGTAAAATAGGTGTTTTCGGAATCCTGGGAATAAGATCGAGACTTTTATCACAAAAACAGAAAAATTAGTTTTACGCGGTCCTTCCTCTTTAAGGCTAAAAATAGCGAGGATTGTAATGTTTCGTAGAGTCCATATCAAAAAATCCGTTTTTATCATTTCAATTTGATCGAGAGTAAAAATGGGAAATATAAAACTCTTGCCGTTTTTTAAATGAATTGTTGCTTTTATTAAACAAAAGTTTCAAAATTAACTGAACCGTGGACAACTGGAAATATTCAGTTTTTGTCACACCATCCTTTGGTCAAATTAAAATCACATTTTGGTGACTTCATGGATTTGAAAACTGTTCCTTTCAATTTATTAAAAACACAACTTTTGAAGATATTTAGAAGTCACCTAATTCAAGAAATTATCCGAAATCTGGAATCGAGTGTTAAACTCAATTTGAAAAATTGAATATCAATATTTGTGAAACCATTTTCATTGTGTAAAAATGTTTCAGGGTGTTCAATAAAACATTTGCTGGATTTAAAATGATAATGAAGTGCAGTTTTCTTGAAAAAAATGTTAGTTTGTGCCAAAATTATAATATCGACGTTAAAATTCTACAAAGCGACTTTATATGTAGGTAACATAAGATTTTTTATATGTCTATTTTACCTTATTCTTTTTGTAGTATGTTTTTTTGAATATTTAATCAATACTAACTAACTAGGAGTATCAAACTAAAAATGCAAATGCTCACAAATAACAAATTAAATGACTATAAAGATCTTCCAAATAATCATTTCGCTCCCATGATTAGGTCAATTAATAAAAAAATTATACAAAAATTCATAGGAAATTGTTTTTGAAGCGGAATTTTTTTTTTGAAAATTGATGAAACGTTGAAATAAAGATTCAAATACAGAGAGGAGCTTTCCCGATTCCCACGGTTGCTGTAACTTCTCTCGAGAGAGACACCCCGAGTGGTCACGTCGAGAGGATTTGTAATTTCGCTGTAACAGAAATGTAATGCTGCGCGCAGACCCCACAGTTTAACACACGCGAACGGGAGCACCGTGGGAAACACAACTTTCCCATGGATTTTAATAAGATTTTGTGAATTTAAAATTAAATTTTAAGTTTTGAAAAAAATCTCAGAAAAGTCTCTTCTAAAATACAAATAACCGTTTGACGACGAAATCCAAGGGAATGGCATGTTTAAAAATGTTATTGTATTGTTGTTTTTTTTAAGTAAAAATCAATATTTGACATCGTTACACTCATGGAAAACCAATTAATTGAAACAAATGAATCATGGGTTAACCATATGTCAAAACATTGGACTCAACTTTTAAAAAAAGCTAGTTTTTTAATTTGTGGCAAAAAAGTTCAGTTTATAAACTTAAATTTACGGTATGATTAAAGTTTTCGCTTCTCGCCAAAATCGTATCCTAAATTTAGGTTCGTCCTAATTTTTTTTGTAAATTATTCAAAGATAAACAACACTAATGAAAAATAGAAAAATGAAATTAAGAAATGTTTAAACGGATATACTGTAGATTATCTTTCGAAAATAAAAATAGTATTGATACATTGAAATTACTTCTTTCGGTCACGCAGGTTTTTATTTCGGATTAGCATTGAAATTTTACTTATTGAAATTCTATTTCACAAGCGCACGATTTAGAGATTCAGTAGCTGAAGGAATTGCAGTTATACACCTATCCAACTTTTGAACTTGGAGTGAAACATTAAAATGTAAAAAAAAAGTTTAAAATGTTTGTATATAATAAAACAATAGCATTTTAAATGTAACATTGTGCTCCAATTAGCGATTCAAACTACAGCATCATTAGATTTCACTAGTTAAATTTTCGAACGTTTTACACCGGATTTGGGGAGAAGATTAAATTTTTAAAATCAGTAAATTATAAATCTTTTGAAAGAAACATCAAATTGAGAATAAGCAGTTTTTATAAATTGCTTATTCATTTCATTTTTAAAGAAGGGTGAGCTGGTTGTTTTAAGTATAAAATCAATAAGTAAACAAAACTTTCACACCCATAAAAAATCGATAGTCCTTTTTATCAAATTGAGAAATACATTAGCATTAAACTGATAAATGTTGAGTAAACATGTGAAAAACCCCTTTTTTTCTCCACTTAACCTAATAGTGTTTTAGCCCTTAGCGAACGCCCTTAAAGCACTAAGGTCCTTGGGAATGTGCGTCGTAAGATGTTTGGACGTCAATGGAGGACGGCAAACAAAAACTGAGAGGCCATAGTTTCATGCAGTTGTGGGCGGCTTTTCCCTGCGCGCACATGGCTCCCGAGGAACGGACTACAGTCGCCGAGAGAGTGTGAGGATTTCAGAGACCGCCAGAGAAGAGGATAGCCGCGAGATCCACGAGAGAGTGGGTAAATAGAGGAGTGCGCAGAGAAAGCCGAGCCAACCGGCCTGAGAGGTACTAGAAACGCGCAAATATATGTAGGACGGAAGCCGTTTTGAATTTCTTCTACCTTGGGAGAAGTTATGGGTAAAATGAGGTAATTGAATTATATGGACACTTAACTTTGGGACGTGTTTAAATGGAACTTTAGATCTTACAATAAATCAAGCATCCAAAGCAGTCGACGTTTTAGTTATCTAAATTTTGTAACTTACCGAAACATTAAATCAAGTTTATTTTGTAAAATTATTAAGTTTTGTTTTAATATTTCCATTCTTTTAATTACTACAAACTAACAAAGAACTACAAACGAACGTATAACAATCAAACTCAAAGTTGTTTTAATTTCAAAATCGCACACAACATTCAAGTGAAGTAAAAATTAAAAATGAGTAAAAGCTGTAGATTATACAACAAAGTTCAGTTGTTTATCAGAAATTTAATTTTCAAAAAGTTGTTTTATTTCACTAACCGACTAGGACAAGTGTATTTAAAATTAATTGAAGAAAAAATATGTATGAAATTGGAGGTGTTGCGGAGAACGAGTGATTCCGTATATTTACTTACTATTTGAAATCATCGCAAAACATGGAATTGCATTAAAACGTTGATAAAGCTATTTTAAAGGGACAGTCAGGCGGCTTTTGCAACTTTGTCTCATATTCAGCTGTACAAAAAACTTTTTGGGACCTTATGTCGGAAATCCCTAGTTTTTGAGATATTCAACCTCAAAGTAGCCGATTTCGGGTTTCCATCCGCAGAAAGTGCGGATGGCCCGGACGGTCAATGTGTCCTGCGTTTAGTGGCATTCAAATTTGAATGAGACATTGAGGGAAATGAGGAGTGCGCGAGACAATTTAGCATTTTTGAATATGCAAAATGGACGACCGTATCCTATCATAATGAAATGAAAAGGCCCCTGACTGTCTTTAATGCCACCTGTCTATAATTCTGGAAAATTCTGAACTCCAGAATCCTTTCTGATGTCTTTTTCGGGATGATTCTGGATTCTGCAGGAGTATGGAATAAATTTAGATTTCAACTTTTTAATAGATTTTGAGAGACGCCCATGGTAATTTGCCATTTCGAAGCTGGAGAAGGGCATAGCAGTTTTACGCAAGTTTTAAAATTTCATTTTTCGAAACATTACAATAAAATTCAAACCGATACTAACATTTTAAGATCGTTTTCTTGTGAAAGTAAATATCTGCAAAACTGATTTTAGAAATGCTTGTCCAAGTATGATTAAAGTCAATGGCTACAGATTCATTAATTGAAAACATGAAACATTCGGATAGTTTAAAGAAAATTATTTTTCACACTTCTGGGGTCGTCAAAGTACCAAATTGTATCTTCATTGTATTTTAACCTTCTGTTTTTTCAAATTTTAATTTAAAAATGTCATTCAGAAAAATGTTTATGTTGAAATCATGAAACATCGCAATGAAATTGTATAAAAAGGTAATTTTGGAAATTAAATTTGGTTTTCAAACATTATTTTAAAGATTTCAAGAAAATGTATCAAGCGGGGGCGTTGCCTTCGATTGATTCGAATTGCCAGACTGATCTGGATTTCCAGATCAAACAGAGCCGCGCGCCGTGGGAACTGCTCTCGGGCGGCGGCGCTTTTGCAAAGCTGAGATAGGGGTCGAGAAAATTTTTTTAAAAAAAAACCTTATAACCGGATACTCAGAAATTTCACTTTTCTATCTACTTATGTATTGTCGGAAACAATAAACAAGCTTTTAAAAAAACATATAAAGATAATAAAGTGTGATTACAAAAATTTCAAGAAACAAAAGTACAGTGTTCGGTGATTAATTAATTGTTGTAAAAACATTTAAGAAAGATTAAAACGGAGAAATAATTTTGGTTTTCGAAATAAAATAACACAGGTTTTTAAATTGAACTTTGGAACATGATAACTGAAATTAAACAAGAACATGGGATACCTCATTGTCAGTGGCAACTAAGAACCATTGTTCGGATTTTATTTTAATCAGATTGCAACATTGAAATGATTCTTAGAGAAAAAAGATTTTGTAAGCTTATAGTTTTGCTTTTTTTTCCATAGAACAGCTATTTGTTACAAATTAAGCAATCGCAATGACTTATTTCTACAAAAATATTTTAATTGCACAAGAAAAGAGAAAAAAGAACCGCCCACAGCCGGGATCGAACCACCGACCTTCTGTTTACAAGACAGACGCTCTGCCACTGAGCTATACGGGCGCTGGTTGTTTGTCGTGTTGGGGTGTTGACCATATCGGGGAATGAACAAACAAGCGGGTGTGAAACACTGGCGCGCCGTGAGAAAAGCGAATTTTACAAGATTAAAAAAAACGTTCAAAAGGCTATAAAAAAATTTTTTTTTTGACAGAAATTTGAAAGTGTTCTTTGAAAGTTTGTTTTTTACTCTCGTTTGTAAAATGATATGAACCCACAGAAGAATTTTTTTGAGAACTATCAATCCAATATTTCTGAATTATTAGATTTTTTTAAATGGTCATTTTCGTGATTTTTCACATTAGCACCGAAATTTGTAAATATCTTTATACTTAAACTGTTTAATACATTTTCGTAATGTGTGACAGAACGAAAAGAGGAATACCAAAACCGAAAGGTGAATGTTTTCAGTGAAAAAAGAATTTTGATTTGTTAACAACGATAAAATTTTGAACCCGAACTTTTTTATTACTACTGTTTGTTTTTGAACCAATTGCCAAAGAAGGATTGTGAAATGAAAATTAATACTATTTATGAATCTTAGTTTAAACATTTGCATGAGCTGAATTATCATAAAAATTATTATTTGTTTGCACAAAATTGCTAATTGTGCATTTATTTCAATGATAATTTAAATACAAAAAGAATTTTGAATTTTCTTACTTCTGCTTTCATTAATTACATGCTGCACCACGATTTTGAAATCTGAGGTTTCATTTTCTGTCCTAAACCAAAACCTTCCGAAAAAAGGAGCCTTATATGCACTGTATTGAATCTTTTGAATAAAATAACGTATATATCCTTTCAACAAAAACAAAATTACTTGTTCTTTGGGCATAAAAGACCAAAAGAACTACCCCCAGGCGGGATCGAACCACCGACCTTCTGTTTACAAGACAGACGCTCTGCCACTGAGCTATACGGGCGCTGGTTGTTTGTGATCCCGGGATGTTGACCATATCGGGAAATGAACAAACAAGCGGGTGTGAAACACTGGTGAGCCGTGAGAAAAGCGAAATTTATAATAAAGCAAAAAAAACGTTAAAAAAGGGAAAAAAACTTTAAAGAAACAATTATTTTTTGGGGTGAAGATGATTTTCATGTTTTGAGCAAGTTTCTAGTTTTCCATTATTTGCCGCTCCGGCGCTTCGCGCCTCCACGGATGGCGGCCGCACTTTGGTACCCTCCCCTCGCTTATCCGACCGACCCACTTGGGAAATGGGGATGACCAAGGGGCGAACCAAGACCATTACCCAATTGTATATATGGATAGTTATATATTTTATTCCGTAGCTCCACTAAAAATCGGTCTCCGTTCTGCTCAGAATTGGGTTATATATCTCTGCCGGTCGGCCCATCGGCGGCCAATCTCGAAAAAGTGCCGGCCGAGGGACAACTGTTCCTTTGACCCGCCGGAAGACGAGCAGCCGCCCGCGATTAGCCTACCTGTGACAGGCGCCGACGGAAGGAAATTGGAGAAGCTGTGGTCTGGGGACCAATTCAGAGAGGGAGATGAAAGTTCAGAGGGGTTAATGTCTTCAGATCTGAAGAAATGGTCTTGCAATTGCAAAAATACAGCTTCCGCTGAATTGGAATCTTACAGAGACAGTTACAAACCATATTTCTTCAATTTATTTTTTTTTTCGCAATGTTTCATTAAGAAATTTGCAACGTCTGCCAATTTCAATAGTTCTCCAGTCTTTTAAGTATTGGGCACTCGGGGTGTGCTAATTACCGTGTGTATGTGTGTCTGTGTTTGTGCTTGACATGAAGTTTAAGGCATTTTCTCTTCTCTTCCCATAACTCAACGTTTCTAAAACGATGAAGTGATGTGCCAAGAAAGAAATATAAAATGATAGAGGAAGAGACATCGAGCTAAGGCTTATTTTAAAGTCTTAGTCAAAAGCATTCAAAGAACTGTGCCTGCGCTACCCGCGCGAGAGATTCCTACAGAAGATGCGTAAAAAAAATACATTTAAAAACAATCACCAGAAGAGACATGGATGCATTCAAGCTGTTTTGAAGATGACTGGCAACTTTTTTAAAATTCTGAAACTGAAACTATGTATTAGAACTTCAATCACCATTTACAATCACTATAACCTTTATCTTTTATTTCACTTTCTGAAAGCTACATTTGACACAAAAACAGGCCACGAAGTGAACTTTGTAAAATATGTCCAGTAAAATAAACTTTGTAAAATATGTTTATAAAAAAGTGTAATAGCAGCCACACAGTTCACCTATTAGAGCAACATTTGAATGTTTTAAGTTTGCGCATTAACATCAAAGTGTGAAAAATTGTGCTCATTCATGATTTCTATTGTCAAACTTGGAACGATCCAGCGTGCAATGGTGAAACGATCCGGTACGCTCCTTTTTTTGCCATACTTTGTGCCAATAACTTCGAAAAGGTTTGAAAAATCAAAAAAAAATTAACATTTTTAAAATCAATGTTCAAACGTCAAACTAAGTAAAAATATTGTGATGTTGAGCTGATATTGGAACTACTTCGTTTAAAATATTAGCTTTGTGCTCACATCTTTCTTTTTAAAGAGGTAAACTTTTTGAAGATGAGACAGTAATTTTGTACTTTTTCCAAGTTACTTTTTTAAAAGGAACAGGAAATGTTTACTAAAAAAAACAACAGATGCCAAAACAAAACAAATATTGTATTAAAACTTAGATCACAAGTTGGCCCTCGCAATTTTGAAACAGACAAACTATTCAGGTTGGTGTCGATATTTTATAAATTCCGTGTGTTTCTTAAAAGATGCACTTTTTGTATTTTCTTTCCCGGTTCTTTCCTGTTTTTATTTATTCATGATAAGTCATTACGTCAGCGCTTTATCAATTTTCCCATACAGCAGGCTATTTGTAGACAAAAGATTTTAATAGACAAAGAAAACAATAGAAACAATAGATAACAAAAGATTGCTTTTTTATTTTGGCTTTTTAAAATAGTATAAAACCGCTCATCCTTGCTCAGTTAGTCATATTACCTCTTTTACTCACCCTCATCTATTTTTTCCTTAATATTTGATTTTGAATCAAAATATTACCAAAACATAGTTATATATTCATTTTTATAAAACAAAAAATCGGCTTTTAGACTTTTTTGAAAATTTTTATTTACGATAAAACTAATTTTCGGTTTTTAAGCATTTTGGAGAGTGTCTCTGCAACACTAAAACTGTCTGTTTTCTTTAATAAGGATTAATCAAAACATTGCGAAAAACAAAACAAAAAAAAAACAATTTTTTTTCGTTTAACCTAGAAAACCCTTAGTTTCACTGAGTAATAATTATACTCGTCGCAAAACCTATTTTGACTGACTGGAAAACATATGTTTGCATTTATATATTATTACAAAACAAAGTTCTTTAAATTAAAGTTACTTTTGCATTAAAATTTATATCCTATTTTTTATTCTCAGGTTTAAAGTACGATTTGAATTATCGATCTGTATGACGTTACACTCAATGTCATCGCTTTTTAAACGTTCGCTTTTCAAAAAGCCACACCGCTAGCGACAAAGCATTTTCAAATTAAATAGATAACAAGAGCTTGCTTTTTAGTTGCTTTTGCTTTTCTCGATATTTTCGGTGGGCGAAAGCGCGACTGAGCCAATCCACAAAAAAGCCACAAAAAGCACTTTTAAATGAAATAGTACTCGCTTTTTTGTGCTTTCTTCTTTGTTCCTGTAAAAGCAACTTTCTATTGTGGCTTTAAAAAGGCTTTCTCAAAAAAAAGCATCAAAAGATTGCTTTCTTGGTAAGGTTGATCCCATTCATTCTCCCATTTTCACCCAATCCTTTGTTGGCTCCACTTATTACCATAGATGTTGCATAATTTTTTAGGACCTGTTTTTGAAATTTTAACATAAAACATATTTTTTAAAGATTTTAAAGCTTTATTGACTACGCAAACATAGTTTAATAATCACAAGATTTTAAAACTAAAGTTACTCTTGCATATTCCATTTTTATCCAATTTTTCATTCTAACTCAATCCTTTACTTTTTGTTTTTGTATGTTATACCTTACATCAACAAAAATTTGCATTAAATTTTTGCATTAAAAGATTTTGAAAATTTCAGCTTGGAACCAATTTTTTCTGTAGCAATGGCCCGCGGACGTACTGCCACCAAGATTTCCGAGAAGGTCCAGGACGAGTCTACAAAGCTTTCTCTTCAAGTCTCCGGTAAGAGAGAGAGAGAGAGACAGAGACAGAGAGACAGAGAAAGAGAGAACCCAACTTCAACTTTCGTTTCAGGCCATGCCACCATCGCTGCCACTGGAACACTCGAAATGCACGTCGATCGCGCCTCCAACAAAAAGTTAGTTTCACCTTTTTTCTTTGCTTTTGAAAAATTGGAGCATTAAAAACTAAATTTTTAAATTCAAATTTTCAGTCTCGGCACCCGTACTGAAGCCCTCCGCCAGCTGCACCTTGCCTTCGCCTCCCACTACCTTCGCGAATTCGCTGAGAAATGGACTGTCACCATTCTGGATCTCATCGAGAAGTACATCAACAAGACGGCTGAGGAATCCATTCTTTGCTCCCTTCTTCTGGCCCATTTGGCTATCCAATCAGGTTAGTTACAGAATTAAAATGTTTCGGTAAAGATGCCCTGCGTTTACGCGCTTTGAGTTAACTTGACACCCATACCACATCGGTTACTCACGAAAACCCATTAATTTCAGGAACTGAGATGAGCAGCGATCTGCCCAATGTCTACGCTTCCCTCCGATCCATCATCACCAGTACCAAGAGTGAGATGGTCCGCTCGATGGCAGCTCTCAGTCTCGCTGTCAGCACCTACCTCTCCTGTGAAGACAATGCCATGATCCAAGAAAACATTGAGGTGATTTCTTTAGTTTGGACATTTCACAGAATTACTTTAGGCTCTTCATGAAACATGGACCAACATCGAGACGTCGTCTAATTCTTCCCAACTCTTCAAAATGTCGATCTCCGGATGGGCCCTTCTGCTTCAGGTTAGTTTACAGTAGTTCGTGAGCGCGTGAGTGAGTAAGTGAGGGAGTGAGTGAGTGAGTAATTTGTTTCGTTTTGTAATCATCTTATTTTCAGAATGACCACAAGAGTCTGAAGCAGGCCCTGGAGGATTACTACGAGATCACCGAGTACCTCGAGGCTGATCTGCCTGAGATCAGAGTGAGCTGTGGAGGAGTCATCGCCAGCATCTACGAATTGGCCAAGTCTTCCGTGAATCCCAACTTCCAGTTCCCCAACCATGATGAAGTTGTGGATTCCGTTGAGGATTTGATCACCGATTCTGTGAAACAGACGGCTAAAGTGAATCGTGGAAGCCAGAGGGACTCCAACAGGTGAGATTTTCGTTTTCCTCCCTTTTGCGTTCTAAACTTTAAGTCTTTTAGTTGAACAATTTTTTTCAGGTATCTGAGAGACTGCATTGTTAACGGAGACAAGCCTTCTGTGATCATCAAGTTTGGAAATGAGGAGCTCGAACTGGATTCGTGCGTCAACAAGCTCTTCTTTGATCTGTGCTCGGAAGTTCTGCACGGAGGCATCGACCGTCATCTGGGGGAGAACCAGCAGCTGCGCGACTTCTTTGACCTCGGTCCTGTTTCCACCGAAGAGGAAGAATTGGCGGAGATGGATAAACTTACTAGGGTTAGTCTTTTTCTTACCCTCTCTCTATCCTTCTCTATCTCTCTGTCTCTCTGTCTCTCTCTCACTCCCTCACTCACCCACTTTTCTTCACGTGGTTCTAACCTTTTTCTTTCCAGAAGGCCTACCTCGAAGCTAACGCCAAGGTCCGTGAACAGACCCGCGGACAGCAGCGCGACAAACGCGCCATCGTTTTCTAAACGGATTCCATGCCTTCATTTTTGCCCATTTAACTACCGGTATTTTCCCAGAGCCCCAAACGGTCCTCAAAATTTCCAAATCTATATGCCCCCTTGTTGCTCATCTCTGTGTTTCAACTCTCATTTTTTCAGGGTCTCGAAACATTTGCACATTGTTAACCATGTCTTGATCGTTTTTCACAATTTTCCCTTTACTCACTTTTTGTACCGTCTATTGTTGATTCAATGTTTAAATAAAAATTTCAAAATGGCAATTCGTTTTTTTTTCATTTTGTAGATTTCCACAAATAGACTAACTATTTTAGCGACAATCTCGAATTTCTGCGAAATAGACTTTAGTTGCAACAAGAGAAAAAAATGGCAAAATTGATTAAGTTTAAGGTTTTCTCATTTTGGAGGTCATCGAAGCAAAATTAGTTTTTCCGGGTGTGTGCAAGTGAAAATATTTGAAACAACAGTAAAGCCAATGCTTATTGGAAACATTTTACAGATAAATAGAAAATACCATCCCGAAACATTTAACTGCTCTTTGTTTGTAATTTTTAACAAAAATCATAGGGAAACGTATTTCGATTGGTCATTTATAAAACAAAAATTTAACTACAAATTGAAAACAAAGTAATTTTTAAAAAGCATAAAAGAATGTGTTCGAGTAAAAACGAGAGCATTGATTTTAATTTGTAGTTATACATTTTGTTTTAAAAATTACCAATCGAATTACATTTCCCTAAGTTATGCTACGTCAATGTTAACTTCTGGTCAGTGAGATCTCATGATTCAGTGAAGAAACAGGACTCAAATCCCGTTCGAGGCCGTTTCTAGACGGTTTAAATGACGCATGCAAACATCAGGATCGCTTTTTTCACCCCGCTGATCATTTTGACTGTTTGAATAAACCATCTTTTTAAAATTAGGTTTTATGTAAAATTTAAGCTTCAAATTATGTAGATATACTGTAACACAATTAGAAACATAAATTGTAGCACAAGAAAGAATGCAGTAAGGTAGAGAATGTTTCGTCACAACAAGTACACACTGAAACATTTAAGTGTCATTTTTGAATCAGTAATTGAATTATTATTTGCGAATGAAATTTTTTAAAAAAAATGATGTTTAGAAGTTAACAATTGAATTTTTGAATTGAAACTCAGCCATTTTTGCACTGAACGATCTTACCAGATCACTGCAATGTTTACAAAGATGTAGAACTTTCCACAGTTGATGTCAAAAATGGGGTGCGGATAAAGTAAATTTTGACTATGCTTTGCCATCATTAAATCCTCACAAAAACTTTTAAATTCCACTTCCAGTACCAAACCTTTGAAATCATAATACTTTTTCAAATATGAAGTAATTTACTTCACCTCGGGAATTGACATTTGACGAAAAATTTACATCAAAACTTTTTGCCATATTACTCTACTGTTTCAAACTTTAAACGAAATAAATGAAACTTTTTTGTCCTTTTGTATTGTTAACAGATTTAGCTTCTCTTCAGCAAATTACCAAAGCTGAATAATCTAAGTAACCACTTTGAAATATTCGGGTAATTTTGATTTCGATTGTATAGTTTTTTATCTAAAAACCCAAAAAACTATTAATTAACATGAAAAAAAGGGAAAAAAATATTTTTTTAATTAAGTAACCATCTTACGAATCGAATCTCCAGCGTTTTGAAAAAAAAACGTTTTACTGGATGTTTATTGCTGACTTTATGGTTTGCTTACACAATTTAATCTATTTTGTCACACTTATTATGTTGAGAATCAAATCCTTCCTGTATAACCATTGGTCGCTGAGATCTCAATGATTCAGCGAAGGAACAGGACTGAAATCCCGTCCCAAGGCGGAACAAACGCACGAGGGGGTTTAAATGTCGCACGGAAACGGCGTAGCGCCCATTTTTTTCTCAGAGACCACTTTTTATTCTGATTTTGTTTTGTGTTATCCACAAAAATCAAGTAGTTTGTTAGAAACTTCAGATAAGGTTTTTTTAAAACAACACTTATTTGGATGTTTCAACTAAGACGAAATAGATTTGCTGGCTTGCAAAGTTAATCAACCGTCGTCAAAGCGTTCTTTTGACAAAAAAAGTTATTTTTACCTATTTTTGTAAATATTAATGTTATTCTTTTTTCATTTACTTATTCATGAGATTCTTTAAAGGGAAAGGACCGCGTAAAAATATTTTTTCTGTTTTTGCGATAAAAGCCTAAATCTTATTCCCAGGATTCCGAAAAACACCTCTTTTTTTAATTTTGGATCAAAATGAATCGATTTAGGAGCGTTTGAATTTTCGGGAAATTGTCATTTGAATTGCCGCCAACTCTGCGTCTCTCCATTTTCCACACTCTCTCGCCCACTCTGGCCGTGTTCACGTGCGGCAAACGCGTAAAACGGCCGTGTAAACGCGCCCCTTTTGCAGTCCAAATCAAACAAAATGGATATCTTTCGGAATCGTGGAAACGATGTCTACTCAATAAAACTATAATAAATGTATTTTGAAAAATCAATTTTACGAGGTCCTTCCCCTTTAATGCAAGCCAGTTATGATTTCTCACTTTGTATAATTTTTTTCCTACCGCGGACTTAGTTTTTGCCTACGACTCAATATGTATTTTAATAATATCATTTAAAAATATGTTTCTATTATTTTGTTAATCAAATCGATTTTAAGATTTTGCAAATTTCAAAAGTTCGTTAGCCACAAAGTAATTTTTTACGTTAGGCATGTAAAATTGTTTAAGAGCAAAAAAGTTAAAGCTTTCTTGGTATATTTCTGGCAAAATTTATTTGTATTTGTTTTTTTATGATCCGCTTTTTTATTAGAAAAAATTTAAGCAATTAAATTAATTCTAAAAAGAGTAGTAGTGGTACATTGCCGCCTTTTCCATACGGCAATGTACCACTACTAAGAGTATATTTTAATAGAAATAAATTTTTCGAACTGTTTCATTTCAACAATGAATAGTTTCAACTAATCCATTTCACTGATTGTCTTTTTTATAGCTGGCTAAAATAATATATACCCTT
The DNA here is from genome assembly GCA_022343465.1 of Oscheius sp. G VE-2021. NCBI lineage: Eukaryota > Metazoa > Nematoda > Chromadorea > Rhabditida > Rhabditidae > Oscheius > Oscheius sp. G VE-2021. The sequence continues at coordinate 741,109 of JAJQXH010000086.1, read as the reverse complement.
TTTAGAAAATAAATAAACATTTTTAGTAGTTTATTCGGCCGTTTCATAATGCCCATAGTAATACCTAAATAACCTTTTTGTGATTTTCTTCTTTCTTGTAACCCAAAAACAGTTCAAAATCTTTTCAGAGAATGAAGATGATCATGGTTGTCCCCAAAAGCGCCTGGGGGAAAGAAGACCACGAAATCGAGGAAATAATCGCAAGAGAAAGGGAAGAAGCGGCTGCAAAACTGAAAGAAGAAGAAGAAAAGAAGAAAATGATGGTTGCAACTCCTCCCGTTGTTAAATCCCTGAAGGAGATTGTGATTTCAATTGTGGAAAAGTAAGATTAAGGGGGAAACCGTCGACAGAAATATCGGTCTTCATCTATTTTTCATTGCTTAGTTAGGTTTTTGAAACAGTGAAACAGTGAAAAAATTGAAACATTTTATTTTTTCCTATTTTCACTTTTATTAATTTAATTATTTTGTAAGTCATGATTAGTTGCCTAACCAATTTATTCACTTTTCAGAAAACTGGAAATCGCCACTTTTTTGCCGGAAACCTGCTGTCTCCGACCGGAAAACTGCTTTCTTCTCAGACCCAAAGCAGAGAAAACCACGGCAGCGGATGCAAATAAGTAATTTCGGCATTATTTAATAAAACTTAATTAAAATTTCTCTAAACTTCTTACACGAACATTATAGCCAACGTTTAATGGTAAGAAAAATATTCACTCCACTGTTTTCTTGTCAATATTAACACTTTTGTTGAAATAAAATAAATTTTAATAACAATAATGAAACAAACAACAAGTTTTTAAATAAACGGGAGAGGTATTACTTTTCTTTTTTATGTGGACATCTAAAAAAAGTCAGTGTCGTTCCATCCAAACCACGCGATGAAGGAGATGACTTCAAGTGGACAAAAAATTCTCCGCTTGTTGTACATTTAGAATTTAACAAATTAGACCAGCTCACTGAAACAACCATTTTGGCTTCTACTATGAACATAAATAGTTGCATTAAAAAGTTTAAAAAATTTGAAACTTACTTTTTTTGCCGTTGATCTATCAATTCCTGAGGAGTTTCCTTTGCTTACAGCCTATTGAATTTTCCTTTTCTTAATAC